>JAQZBX010000432.1:0-111732 GCA_029593785.1 Cabassous unicinctus | reverse complement strand
GTTGTAATTGATTCATGAATGGATAACCATGATTAGCTCCTACTGCCAACTGTATGTTTTAATCAGATCAAGACACAATCACGTGTCAAATTAAAAATTAATAAAAAATTAATAAAATAAATAATTTTACAATGAATTGGAATATACTATATTAGAACAGTTACATGAGTTTTGATAGTTGTTATAATTATATAAGTAGCAATTTCAAATTGTATAAGTAGCCTTTTCAGTTTATTTTTTTATTATTTTCAGTTTATTTTAAAACCAAAATGGATTCAAGTTTAAAATCATGTAAAACATGTATAGTATTAAAAGATAAATACTTTTAATCTTAGGATTAGATTAGTTTAGCTAATATAAGATTAGCTTAGGAGGAATCCCCTAGAATTTTAATGAATTTCTGAAAGCCAAGAGTGAGCTTCTCTGTTGTTTTGGAAGAGTTGGGGTCCGCAGACAAAAGGGGAGTTTGTAGTCATTTGCAGGATATTGCCGCGATCCTCCACTGAGTGGTCAAGAGAAAGCTTGAGGCAAGGGCAGAATATCAGATTCACCTCCCCTGGCAGGTGAAGGCCGGCACAGGTGATCAGTGGTTGCAGAGGAACAGGCAGAATATCTGCCGGTACCCAGCCTTTATCTCCTTCAAAGTAAAAATCTTGAAATGGTGAGGGAGGGCCCAGAAAACCTTTTACCCACAGGGTAAATCCAAAAATCCATTGCTGCTTGGGGAAGAGTAAAAGCAAAAACCCTCTGCTCCAAGAGGATCGCCGGACATCTGCTTGGGTTCAGAATCCTTCCCGAGCATCCGACAATTTCAAATTCTAGGAGGAAGAAAACTCTCCCCCCAGACCAACAACAGAGAAAAGGGTGTGTTTGGCTGCCAGGGGAGTGAGGGGCAGGAACACTGCAAAAGTTCCACCCCCAAGGCCCAGATTCACAGGGCTTGTCTGAGAGCCAGGCTGGACCAGGACATCAGATATCCTAGTGCGCGGTTTCACACAGCAGCAGTCTAGCACAGAGCCCACAGAGAGACCCCCGCTGTGGCGCAGCTGTGAAAGGGTAGCAGAAAGCTGATAGAGACGTTCCCGCTGAGAAAAACCCTCCAGCAACACAGGCCCTATTCTAAGTACAAGGTAACAGCACCCTGCTGCCAGAAGAATGTGAAGCCTGTGGTGCACAGATGTAATGATGGCAACAACAAAACAAATGCATATCCAGATGAATTTCTGACTAGATTGGCTCAACCCACACACTAACAGCCTGGTAAGAAGAGAGGTGTACCATTCTCCAGGCCTAAATACGATTTGCCTCATTCTCAACTGTCCAGCGATCCATCCAAACTTGTGAACCAACAAAAGTTCAAGAAAAAGCAACCCATTGTCAAAAAGTAAAGCAAGCAACAGAAATAGGCTGAGCTCTGACCCAGATGTTGCAAATATCAGGGTCTATGAAATAACTGTGATTAATATGTAAGTGGGAAAGGTGAAAAATATGCATGAATAAATGGGGAAGTTCACCAGAAAAAGGGCAATTAGAGCAGTATATAGAGGGAAATTTATAGGACTAAATGCCTATGTTAGAAAAGAAGAAAAGTCTAAAATTGATGATCACAGGTTCCACCTTAGAAAAAGAAAAGCAAACTAAATCCATATTCATCAGAATAAAGGATATTATGAAGATCAGAGTGAAGTCAATGAAACAGAAAACAAAAAGGTAATGGAGAAAATGAATGAAACCAAAAGCTGTTTCTTTGGGATACTAGTATAATTGATAAAACTCTGGTCAGATTGACCAGAGATGACAAAAATTACCAATATCAGGAATGAGAAAGGTAACAAAGATTCTACAGACCTTAAAAGGATTATAAATTTATAAGTGAATATTATGAACATGTTTATGCCAATAAATTTGACAACTGAGATGAATAAAAACAATTTCCTTGAAAGACACAAAGTACCAAAGCACACTCAAAAGGAAATAGATTAGCTGAATAGCCCTGCATCTATTAAAGACAATATTATAAAGACTTTCCAACAAAGAAAACTCCAGGCTCAGGTAATTTCACTAGTGACTTCTACCAAACATTTAAGGAAGAAATAACACTAATTATATGGCAAATATTCCATAAAATTGAAGGAGAGTGACCTACTTACCAATTCATTCACTGAGGCCAGCATTATCCTCGCAGGGATGGTTTAACATTCAGGAATCCAATGTGATTTCCTATGCTAAAAGACTAAAAAATAACAAAATACATGGTCATATCAATAGATGCAGAAAAAAGCTTTTGAAAAAATCCACATCCATTCCTAATAAAAACTCTCAGCACACTAGGAATAGAAAGAAAGGGACTTCCTCAACCTGATAAAAGGGCATGCAAAAAAACAACAACAATAACAAAAACTACCCATTACATCATACTTGTCAAATACTGAATGTTTTTCCCCTATGATCTGGGATAAAGCAAGAATGGCAGCTCTTACCATTTCTATCCAATATTTTTACTGGAAGTACTAGTTAGTGCAATAAGGGGAAAAATTAAATGAAAAATAAAAGGTATACAGATTGGAAAGGAAAAAGTCAATGCAGACAGCATTGATTGTGTGGAAAATCCTATGGAATGTATGAAAAGATAACAGGAACTATCAAATAGAACTATCAAATAAGTTTAGCAAGGTTTCAGGATACAAGATCAAAATACAAAAATCAGATATACTTCTATATTCTAGCAATTAACAACAAAATATAAAATGCTTAGGAATAAATCTGACAAATGAAGTATAAGATCTGTACATTGAATACTGCAAAAATATTCCTTAGTGAAATTAGAGAAGACCTAAATAAGTGAAGAATTATAGCATGTTCATGGATTGGAAGACTCAATATTTTTAAAATATAAAAAATATCTTTTATATAAGCACATAGACTACTGAAGGAGTAATATAAGTAGAGTGTGAGTAACATGATTGTGAGGATTGTGTGAAATGGCAGGATGATGTGTTGGCAAGGAATAGGAACTGGAGGGGAGCATGAAAACATAAATTGGGACCAGGTCATGAAAAGTTTTATATGCCATAATAAGGAGTTCGGGATTTTTCTTGCAGATGTTACAAGCCATTGACAGGTTGTTTTTGTTCTTGTTTTGTTCTTTCCTTTTTAACTTATAATGTTGAACTATTTTAGACTTACAGAAAAATTGCAAAAATATTTCCAAGAGTTCTCTTATATTCCTTACCTCGCTATCCCTTAAGTTCCTATCTTACATAACCATGGTACAATTATTAAGATGATAAATTAACATTGGTCCAGTATTATCAACTGAACTACAGAGCTTATTCAAAATCCACCATTTTCTTTATGAATCACTTTTTTTCCGTTCTTGGATCTTATTCAGGATCCCATTTAGTTGTCATGAAACAGTCCCTTCCTGTCTGTAGTAGTTCCTCAGTCTTTATTAAAAGCCTTTAAAAATAAATAATGAGATTTAAAAAAAACAAAAATAGATCTCCTTGATTACAGTGCGGATGATAGGAGAAAGGTTAAGCCAGGGGTCAATGATGTCACATTAACCCCGAGGCAGTTTTAGTAATTGGGGCTAGAGGTGATATAGTTTTAACTAAGGAACTGACAGAAGATACTTCAAGAAGAGACTAAGTTTGAGAAATATTTAGGAGGTAGAATTAACAGTATATGTTAACCAAGTTGAATGTGGGGGAATGCGAGGAATAAGAAAAAGGAAATAATTGAAGATATCTGAATTTAAGCATTGAAATGCTGGGTAGATGACAATAACTGAGAGGAAAACAACTATCTTTTTTTTTGTCATTCTTTATCGTCTTATGAAAATAAACACATGTAGTTCTCCATAACTTTTTTTATAAAGATCATTTTCTTACTTTCACAAGATACAATTTGCTAATGTATATTAAATATTCACTCACTCATCTTGAAAGAATCAGTTCTAAATCAAGGATGAGCCATATTATAGAATAATAATTCAGATCCTGCATGCTCTTGATATAAATACCCTCTTAGAAACCATTGAGTGCCTAGGGAATGCATTGCCTCTGCAACAGAAATTCACCATTCCTCTTATTTTAGGATATTCAATGCTTACTATTGCAGTAGTTTTGTCAAAGAAGAATGGATACTTTTTATCCTTGGACTAATTCTAATTGGGTGCTTGTACTCAACGGATGAATATTATAGTGCAACAATGGAGAGAACAAGTCAAAGGCAAGCAAAACATTGCAGTATCAACCTACAGAATGAATCTCCAGCTTAAGCCAGAATCAGCCTATTCTCCATTCTTGTACAAACAGCTAGGCCTCAAATGTATCTTAATTTTATTTCCTCTTCTCAAGACTGAAATAAATTTTAGTTTTTAAGCTATATTAAAAAAAAGACACATATTATATGATCTGGATTATCGTTCTAGCATCAATTGTGTTCAGTCCTTACTCTTTGCTAGTAAGGATTATGCAGATAAAGACCAAAGTTTACCTATACCAACCACTTATAACATTCTGCACTCATCTAGTTTTCTGAAGTTCTGTTGTTATATATCTCTTCCGTAACCTGATGATCGATTTCAGTATAGATAATGGGAGAATATGTTTTAGATAAACTGATCATTTTCAAATTCATAGGCTTGCAGGAAGAAGGAAGAAGGAAGAAGGAAGAAAGATGGCCTTTCTAAGCATGGTATGATGAACAACATTTCTGAAGTTGACTAATTTGGTTGTATAAAAATTTCAGAACTTCTGAAGAGATATATAAATTATAAATATATTTAAAATCAAAGAAGACTAAGGGCATATATTTAACATATAAATAACAGATAAATAGTTGATATTGAAAATATGTAAATCATGCCTTCACATTAATAGCAAAAAGACAAACAATTCCAGTCAGAGACCATATATCTTGCCTTCTCCTCTTTCCTCATCTTGCAGCACTCCCCAACATAGTTTCTGCACTCCAGCCTTCTGGCCCTTCTTTCTTCCTCTCAGTTATTCTATGATCTTTATGCCACCAGAGCTTCTTACAAGCCTATGACTTTAAAACATTCTATGTCTTCCCTTTTAAAATAGTTTCTTCTCCCTTTTTCTTCAAAGCAACTCTTTTTCACTCATGTAGTTCCCACTTACCCTTCAGATTGCAGCTCCAGATTCATTTCTGTAGAAAAACCTTTCGCAACCCCCAGTCTAGGGTAAATGCTTTTGGTCTGTCATAGAATGATGCTCCTTATTGGCCTAGGATTTACTTAATACATCATTATACATTCATGTGAATACCTTCTGTCTCTTCCATTATACTCTTGCCTATTTTTTGCCACATTGAATCCTGAGAACCTTAGCACTTGCCTGTTATCCTATATACAATTTATGTGTATAACATACAGGTGAATATGCAAAATACACATTTGTGCTCATTGCAGAATTGTTACTAACATAAAATGGGTAGAGGAGTAATCTTAATTTCCATAAATAGGAGGCTATGAAAATGTAAAATTGAAAGGTTGTAAATATTATTTAAAAATCTGTGTCCCCGCCATGTCTCCACTGCTTGTTAGTAATGTAACATTGAACCTCAATTTAATTTTCAATAAATGGGGTCAGGAATCTGTCCAACCTAGCCATGCTGATCCAATGATAAAGTGCATGTAAAAACATTTTGTAAACTACAAAAACTTAGCAAAAACAAAGTAATATTTAATTGTCATTTTTATCACATCCTTGTTGGTAGTGTTGCTTTAATGGTTGATTGAAAGCATGCTTAATATTTTATAGGTCCTTCTCAAAAGATTTTTTCAGCCTTGTTGAAATTTTCTTTTCATAAACTCTGTATTTGGAGCTGAAAATATACAGAGGTAATGCCCTTGTTCCAAACCCAAAAGGAAAAAAGAGAATGTCATCAAAGATTTATTTTTTCTATCTTATAACCAAGGGGCTGAAATTTCATGGTTCTTGTAGTAAAGGAGAATTAAGTGTCTCCTATTTCTTTATACAAGCCTTTATGTTTAAAACCAGTGATTCATTTTCTAGTTCTCTATGGCCCAGGCATTGGAGTCTGAGCCAGGTTTGAACACCAACTCTGCCATGGAATAAATGTTTGAATTTGGCAATGCGTTTAATTTCAATGAGCCAGAATTCTCTTATTTGAAGATGAGAATAATAACAGCTTTTCTTCTCAGGGTTGTTGTGAAAGCAAATGGTGGGGAAAAAACCTACTTAAAATAGCTGTTAGGTTAAATGTTTAGTGCTTCTCAGGTTTGGTCAGGTTTGGGTCACAAATCATACTTGAAAGCTTGTTCTGGCTTTAGATGACTGAAAAGATAAAGTTTACTGAAAATTATTCAGTTGAGTTCATTTTATAGCTGGTAATCAACCATTTTAGCCATTCATATTATTTTTAATAAGGAATAAAATCTTACTGCTTTTTAATTACAATTAAATGAATCTTTTTATGCATTCTCAAATCTTAAGTAGATGATGATTATTAAATTGGACCTTGTAACACTATTTATATATAAAGACCTTCTTTATTTGGAAGAATTAGTTCCAAATGATCATATTTTTGGCAAACTGCACTGATCATTTATCAAATTCAGCCTATCTTTTAAATGCCACCTTACTAAAATCATATTTGCATAGAATGCTTAACGTCTGGGTAGGCTTAACGTGTTTTGTGCTACTATATTCTTACAATAATAGAAGCAAAGATCATGGGCTTTTTAGTGGATGAAAAAGGAAAAGAGTAATTATAAATACTATAATTCATTAATCAAGTAAGTAGGAGAAAAGGAATTAAATTCATCTGCTGAAGAAATAATACAAATAATTCACATTTTCCCATGGGAGTTTACCTTATTTTCTCATTTATAAGAGTCCCACTGATTGTAAAATTCAATACTTATTTAATGTTTTCAAGAAAAATAATTGTATTTAATACAACAACCAATTATAAGGTATGTCTCAATTTCAGATAGTATAAAATAGAAGCCACATACAATTTAGAATTATGGAAATAAGGCATATTGTGTATGACGTGGAGGAATATAACAGAATGAAGTCTTCCTAATTCATTGTTAGAAGTAAAAAGAAGATAAGGATCACCTGGGAGTGCTGTGATTCTCGCTGAGTCTATGCAACTTTTTACTTTATACCTCGCCACTATCCATTAACTTAAGAGGATTAGCAAAAGAGAGAACTTGACACTCCCAAAGTGTGGTCACACTGTCAATAATATTACTGAAAAATGAAATAAAAGGAAAGAAACAGATATTAGGTATTTGCAAAAATCCCAATAAAAAACACAGTGATTACAATCAACTAGACTAATTATTTCAAAAAGGTTTACACATCAGAACTACTTGGATAACATTTTAAAATACAAATACCTGACTCTGAACACAGACTGACTAAAGTAGAATCCCTAGAGGAGGACTTAGACATCAGTGTTTTATTTATTTTTTTAAAATTTCCCCTTTTGCATATGATACAGGGCAGGTTTTAGAACCTCTATGGAGTATAGAATAAGAGCTTCTTGAGGATAGTAGCTGCCATATCCATTCTCTGATCAACAGAGAAGGTTCTGGCACATGGTTGATAGTGGATAAATGTGAGTTGATGAATAAATGCATGTCTTAGTTTCCAGGCTGCTGGATTGGCTTAACAATGGGAATTTATTGTCTCATGGTTTTGGAGCTGGAAGGCTAGCTTCCTCCTGGGGTTGGTAACATTCCGGTGAGCTGGCTATGGGGTTTCTTGGCTTTCCCATCACATGGTGGCAATGTCTTCTTCATTCTTGTCCAGTTCCATTGACTTCCAGCTCTTTTCCTCCATGTGCTTTCTCTTCATAAAGCCTCCAGTAATAGAATTAATTCAGGGCCAACCTCATTCAGTTAAGGCACACCTTAATCTAAAATAACATCTTCAAAAAGTTCCTATTTACCCTAGGGTCACAACAACAGGAATAGATTAAGATTAAGAACATTTTTTCTGCGTTGCATAATTCAACCTACCACACTGTATAAATGGACAAACAAATGGTGAATGTGCTAATGCCTTGATGTGACTTAAAACCACTGGGAGAGGTTAAATGAGTACAAATGGGGAAATATAAATATAAATGAAATATAAAATATCACAGGTAATAGAATATATGTTCATATTACAGAAGAATGGTACTATCTATAATATTTCAATGTGTTCTCATTTATTAATTGGTAATAAGTAATCAGTTTCAAAACTCTATAGATTTTATTTTTAGTCTCATTGTTGGAAAAAGGAGAACAAAAACTCAAACCGATTAAGTGCAGAAATGAAAAGATAGTATATGTGAACATGATTTAGCTTGAATATATACATTTATGCAGCAAATTCATTTCAAGAACTGATGAATGACCAAAAAGGGGAAAAATGTTGCTGATTGCAATTGATATGTATATATACACACACACATATGTAGGCATGCTTTCAGCAATTAGTGCAGGCCCCAAACATCTTTGATAGTATTCAGATCTTAAACAGCTGGAGCCACAAAACCAGCAAGCTGTTCAATATGGTCTATATGTATGGATTTGTGTGTGTACATGCATATATAAAATGAATAAAACAGAGCTTGGAATCATATGCCATTGAGAAGTCCTTGACTTGGATTCTTATTTAAAAAGTCATGGATACACACACAGACACACAGTTTTCACACTACGTTTAATGAATGGAAATATGCATTACCTCTACATAATGCAAATTTCTAAACTTCCAAATAATGCAAAGTCTTCTAGTAGTCAAGACATGGAATTCTTGTAGCAAAAGGTAGACTCCTTATTCAGCTTTGTTTCTGTTCTTAGTGCAACCCTTTATTTTTTCAAATCTCTTTCTGCTGTCATTAGTTTAGTCTCTTTTTTAAAAAATACTAACCATTATCTAAGGTCCTAAGAACAGTTGAAGTCCAGTGTAAATCAATTTCTAATATCTCTGCTTTGACCAATGTTTTATATTGATAAAATAAGACAAAATGAGGCTAACATATACAGCCTTGAAAGAGAAAAGATAGGTTACTTTGCAGATTCATTCTTATATGTGCCCAACTGGAGTTGCATTTTGGATCAACCAACTCCAGTCAATTTTAGGTATGTGAGCTCTTTCTCTTTTCTTTAGCTGAACTATCTCTTTTCACCAAACCTGACAGTAGACAGGACTTTCCATTTGAGGTTTCTCATAGATAGGTCTCTGTCTATATAAAATTTGAAGGTTATAAATAAAATATTCTCCCTAGTTTGTTGTGGTAAAAATAATATTAGGTCATGAGTTAGAGACCTGAGTCATTTTTTTTTTCTTTTTTAAAGGGAAGATGCTTTGTTGACAACTGTAAAAAATAGAGATTTAACACTGGAAGAGTGATGCAAGTCTATGATTTGCAAACTACTACTCTCCCAATTTCTTCCTATGCAACACTTCACAAAATGACTTTGGTATTCTTTCTTATTGAGTCTCAGCATCTTTGTCCAAATGGTATTGCAGGATTTCAACTTACCAACCAGTCAGGTTTCATACAGTGGTTAAATCCAATTTCCCGTGCCTGGGTGATCTCTCAGTTTTTGACTTTCTGACTACACTTTTGATAATTCCTATTTTATGTTGATAAACAAATTTCAGTTGTTCTTACTACTATGCATAACAGGTAGGATACTACCATATAGTAGATAATCTAAATATAATAATTTGCTTATACAATAGTAATTGTTTTTAGTATTTGCTTTATTTGTGTTCTTACTAATGAGGGTTGATGGATATTTTTTTAAAGAAACCATAGATTATATACAAAAATTATCTGTAATACATAATTAAATATGACTTTTCCTTCTGGAGTTTATTGTCCTAAATCTGAAGATTAAAACAGGCAAATTTCATGTAATGGTATTTGTGACAGAATATAGTACTGAAACTAAATGCTTTCATATCAACTTTTAGATTTATAATTTTATAACTTTTGTGTTAGAGGCATATAAAATATTAGATTTACTTGTATACTTGTAATTAGTTTAATCTGAATATTTAATCCAACTCTCTATAATTTAAGGCACTTTTCTTATTTTGATTTTAAATGCTAAATGAGCCAAGTTTTAAAATAAATCTTTTAAAAATGTGAATTTCTATTTGCTTATATAAATCAGCAACCGTCTTATTTACCACGATAATGAAACAAACTTTTGACCAGGAGTTTTGCTTAAATAGATTGAAATTATAATTATAAATTCATTTTGTTTTCTATAAATGTTGACTTAACCAACATGAGTAGGCTCAAAGTGTGATCTTTACTGAAACTTCAAACTCAACCTTTTATCATCTAAGAAGCATTCATTCTGGGAGCTATCTTTCCAATTTATTTGAAACCAGTATAATTTCTCTCAAAAGGCAATGCTTCAAAATTGTGTGCCCCATATTTATTAATTTATTTTGTATTTATTGATTGGCTTAACATTAATCATAATAAATTTATTTAATATTTATGTGTATGTCATTAGTATAGTACTGTTCAACCTGCACAATAAATCAGACTTCATTAATTGGCCAATTAATTGCATAGTGGTGCTTGCCACCTAAGTTTTTCTTTGAATTTTTCAATCTCTTTAATGAACATAGAGAAATTCTCAATAAGATACATGCAAATAGGATCCAACAGCATGTTAAAAGAATTATATACCACAATCAAGTGGGATTTATTCCTGGTATATAAGGGTTGTTCAAAACAAGAAAATCAAATAACGTAATACAACACATTAACAAATTGAAAACAACTCACAGAGGTAAACTCTAGAGTATAGATTACTAGGAAATAGAAGATGGGTTAAGAATGGGAGATGATGCTTAATGTACATAGCATTATTAATAAGGTTAATTGTAAAAGTGTGCAAATGAATAGAGTTGAGAGTAACAAATTATAATGAGTATTAACTAACACTGCTGACTTATAAATGTGATTGTGGTTGAAAGGGGTAGTATGTGGAAGTAAATGTCAAATGAAAGGAAACTAGAGAATAATCTAGGGACTGTTTAACTTAGTGATTTCGGTGGTGGGTGAAGATTGTGGTTAATAGTATAAATATAAGAATGCTCTTCTTTCACAAAGTGCCAAGAATATGGTGATTCATGGAAAAATTACAATGAATGTAACTTATGGGAGGTAGTTAACAGTAATATTGTAATATTTTGTAGCAATGGCAAGAAGACATTTTTCAATACTAAGGTACAACAATGAGAGGTATAAAGGGGTATGGGTTTTTTCCTTTTTGAGTAATGAAAATATTTTAAAATTGACTGAGGTGATGACAGCACAACTCTGATGAAAATGAAAGCCACTGAGTGTTCAATTTGAATGGATTGTACAAAGCATGGGACTGTATAACACAGGGAATCCAGTGGTGGATGATGGACTGTGGTTAACAGGACAAATATGAGAATGTTTTTCTCCTGATAAATAACAACTATATAATACTAATATAGGGTGTTAATAATTGGGTGGATTGAGGGAAATACACAAAATGTAAGATATGGGCTATAGATAGTAGTAATATTTTGATGATGCTCTTTCAGAGTTTGTAACAAATAATTCACAACAGTGCAAGGTTTTGGTGGTGGGGAGATGTATGGGAGCTTTGTATGATGACATACATGTTTGTTTTGCAAATTCACAAATTTTACTCTACAGTTATTGTTTATGTATGTTCATGTATGAATGATATACTTCAATAAAGTTTTATTTTTAAAAAGCCACATAAACATCTTGATTTGATGCAGAAAAGGCATTTGACAAAATCCAGTATCCTTTCTTCATAAAAACACTTTGAAAGATAAGAATAGAAGGCAATTTCCTCAATATGATAAAAGGCGTATATGAAAAACCCACAGCCAAATTCGTACTCAATAGGGAAAGGTTGAAAGTTTTCCCTCTAAGATTGGGAACAAGGCAAGATGCCTACTGTCACCACTGTTATTCAGCATTGTGCTAGAAGTCCTAGTTAAAGCAATGAGACAATAAAAATAAATAAATGAAAGGCATCCAAATAGGAAAAGAGAAGTAAAACTCTCACTATTAGCAGATGACATGATATTATATTAGAAAATTCTGAAATATCGACGACAAAGCTACTTGAGCTAATAAATGGGTTCAGCAAAGTGGCAGGATACAAGATCAACACGCAAAAGTCAGTAATATTTATATACATTAGTATTGAACAGTTTGAGGATGAAATCAGGAAAAAACTGCATTTATAAAAGCAACAAAAAGACTCAAATACCTAGGTATCAATTTAACAAAAGATGTAAAGGACCTGTATTCAGAAAACTGCAAAGCATTGCTAAAAGAAACCAAAGAAGATAACATCTGGAAAAAAGATCTTGACCAAAAGGGGGAATTATTTAATACAAATGAGTTTTTATGACTAAGAGATTTCAAAGTGAGTTGGGAGGTCATTCCAGAGGTTACGTTTATGCATGTCTCAGGAGGATCTCACTGACTGCCACAGTAAACAGTACCTCAAGCAGGGGGGCTCCTGAGGACTCTAGAGGCATCTGGACACTATAAGCAGGGCAGACAACCCCAGGAGTTCAGCATCCTGTCAGTGGGCCTTACCTTGGAATATATGATAACCTATCCCACCAATATATCAGAGTTGGACTCATTTATAATTTTCCTACACATAGTTGTTATGCCCCTTTTATTTGAACCTATAATTAGCATTATACCTGTTAAATATGTGTCCCAGAGACTTAAATCTTCTGGCTGTTCATATGCTCTGAATGTTCACGAGCACTGAATTTCAGCAGAGTTGCAGCCAACACCTACTCTGCAGTTCAACAGACTCTCCTAAGACAAATAACCAAAGGATGATGATGAACAATGCCCATCCCAAAAAACTTAGAATATTTACAACTGCAAGGAAGACAGTTCTATCCATCTGCCCCATGGGATCTAAGCACATCAAAACTACAGTGAAATATCATTTCACACCTATCGGAATGGGCACTTTTAAAAGATCAGAAAACTGCAATTGTTGGAGTAAGTGTGGAGAGGTAAGAATGCTTATTCACTTTTGGTGGGAATATAGAATGGTACAGCCACTGTGGAGGACTGTTTGTCAGTTCCTAAAGAAGTTGAATATAGACTTGCCTTATAGCACACCTGCGGTCCCGCGGATCTGTCTCTTGCTTCAACAGTGTTTGAACGGAACAGACCTGGGACCAAGTCCCCACATCTCTTCAGCGTCGACCACCTTCCAACTGAGTCTCAAGTTGCAACCTTTGGGACCAACTTCTCGGCCATCCCCTAGCTTCCGGGACCAGCTAACACCGTGTTTTTGTGGTTAGCTCCTCACTGTCGACCAACCATGACCTCCCAGATCCGTCAGAATTATTCTGCCGAAGTGGAGGCCTCTGTTAACCGCCTGGTCAAGCTGCAGCTGCAGGCCTCCTACACCTACCTCTCTCTGGGCTACTATTTCGACCACGACGATGTGGCCCTGAAGGGCGTGGACTACTTCTTCCACGAGTTGGCGAAGGAGAAGCGCGAGGGCGCGGAGCGTCTCTTGAAGATGCAAAACCAGCGCATCGGCCGCGCCCTCTTCCAGGACGTGCAGAAGCCATCCAAAGACGAGTGGGGTAAAACCCTGGACGCCATGGAAGCTGCCCTGGTCCTGGAGAAGAGCCTGAACCAGGCCCTTTTGGATCTGCATGCCCTGGGATCTGCCAACACAGACCCCCATCTCTGTGACTTCCTGGAGAACCATTTCTTAGACGAGGAGGTGAAACTGATCAAGAAGATAGGCGACCACCTGACCAACCTTCGCAGGCTGGCTGGCCCGCAGGCCAAGCTGGGCAAGTACCTCTTCGAAAGGCTCACCCTCAAGGATGACTAGGAGCCTCTGGAGCCCAGAGGCCATGGCGGAGGAACCCCCTCTATTCCCCCGGCATCCAGGCTTCTGCCTGAGCCCCTCCAGCCAGGAGGCATTTTTCTTTCTAACTGCCATGTTGTAGCCTTCTAACAAGCCCTGAAACAAGTGTAAACAATAAAGCTTTTTGCAGCAAAAAAAAAAAAATAGACTTGCCATATGACCCGGCAATACCACTACTAGGTATATACCCAGAAGAACTGAGAGCAGTGACACGAGCATAGTGGCGTTATTTACAATCACCAAAAGATGGAAACAGGTGTCCATCAACCAATGAAGGAGTAAACAAAAATTGTGATGTATACATACGATGGTATATTATTCAGCTGTAAGAAGAAATGAAGTCGTGAAGTACATGACAACATGGATCAACCTGGAGGACATTATGTTGAGCGAAGCAAGCCGAACACAAATGGATAAATACTGTATGATTGCACCATTATGAAATAAATATATTGTGTAAGCTCATGGAGTTAATAAATAGAATATAGGTCACCAGAAAATAGGATGAGTTTAGTGACTGGATAGCTGAGGTTTAATCTGTGCAGAATTGGTAAAAAGGTTGTTTGCACATCTTTGGAAATGAATAGAAATGTTGAAAGCACATCATAGTGTTTCTACCTACCAGTGCTAATATATGGATATGATAGTGGTTGAAAGGAAAAGTCTAATGTCTTGTATATTGCTAGCAGGAAAGCTAAAAAGTGTAACATGGAACTGTATAGCATAGTGAAATCTCATGGGAAATATGACTATGGCAATATTGCATATATAAGAATGTTTTTCTTTGAAACAGAACAAATATATGTTAATGTTACAAGATAATAATATCAGAGAAAAATACAACCAAAGCAAATTATGGACAGTAGTGTATAGTAATATATTAATAATCTTCCATTAGGGGAGAAAATAAAAAGAAATATACTAAATGAAAGAAGCTTGACAAAAGGTACTACATATTGTTTGACTCCTTCTATGCAAAACATAAATACAATTAAATTGGAGAGATGGAAATAGAATAGCAGCTATGTATGGTAGGGGAAGGAAAGAGAGATTGAGAGGTGATTATTAGGGGGTAGAGTCTTTTTGTTTGTTTTTTGTTTATTATTATTATTATTATTGGTGTAATGAAAGTGCTCTAATATTGATTGAAGTGATGAAGTCACAACTCTGTGATTATACCAAATACATCGATTGTACATTTTGGATAGATTGTATGTTTTATGAATATGTATAAATAAAATTGATTTTTTAAAAAGGACTTTTGAAAAATAAAAGCCAAGCTTTTATCTGGGGGAAAAAGAATTACATGAAAAATACATAATAAAGTCTGAATCCTGAGAGTGTTATTCCTAGAATGCCTTAATTTTACCTAAAATCTAGACTGAAGACTGAATCAGTGACAATAACTAAACTCTCAAATAAAATTAATTGACTATTTCTGAATTTACTTTTGAATTTATTTCTACTCTTTAACCCTCCAAAGAGATATCACTTATTCTTTTTTTTCTGAGATATCACTCAATAGCATTTTTTCTTTTTTTTTAAAATCAATTTTATTGGTGCGTATTAATAAAGCATATAATTCATCCAAAGTGTGCAATGAATGGTATTTGGTATAATCACATAGATGTGCATTCATCACTTCAATCACTATTAGAGCATTTTCATTATTTTAAAAACAATAACATAAAAAACAGACAAACAAATAGACAAACAAATAAGAAAATTCCTCATCTCTCAATCTCTCTTTTTACCCTGATGTACATAGCTGCTATTCTGACTATTCTTACACAATTATATTATTTATTAAGCAGTTTTATTGAGATATATTCACGTACCGTATGATTTATTCAAAGTGTAGATTCAATGGCTTTTAGTATAATCACAGTGTTGTACATTCATCACTACAAAAAATTTTAGAACCATTTCATTACTCCAAAAAGAAAAACTCTATACCCCTTAGCAGTCCTTCCCCAGTGCTACATAACCCCAAACCTAATTTCATTTTTATAAATTGATTCATATTTACATTTTATATAAATGGAATCATACATATGTAGTACTTTGTGTCTGGTTTCTTTCACTTAGCATAATGTTTTTTTTGTCTACATTAACATCTTGTAGTATTAATACACATTTGTTCAGCTTCAAAGGAAAACCTTCTTATATATGCAATTTTACCCAGTCATATTTCACATGTGGTTCTACTATGTTATACAGTTCCATGTTACATTTTTTAGCTTTCCTTTCAGTAATATATATGACCTTGGACTTTCTCTTTTTTAAAAAAAAATCCGTTTTATTGATACATTTTAATAAGGCATACAATTCATCCAAAGTGTGCAATCAATGGTATTTGCTATAATCACATAGTTGTTCATTCATCACTTCAATCATTATTAGAGCATTTTCATTATTTCAATACTAATAAAAATAAAAAACAGACAAACAAGAAAATTCCTCACCTCTCAATCTCTATTGTTTCCCCTGCTGTACATAGCTATTTTTGGCTATTCTTGCACAATTATTTATTTGTTTATTAAGCACATATATTCACATACCATATGATCTATCCAAAGTGTATGATCAGTGGCTCTCAGTATAATCATAAAGTACATTCATCATCTCAGAATTTTAGAGCAATTTCATTTTTCCAAAAAGAAAGACTCAACATCCCTTAACATTCCTTCCTCAGCCCTAAATAACCACTAATCTAATTTCATCTTTATAAATTGATTTATATTTACATTTTATATAATTGGAATCATACAATATGTAGTACTCTGTATGTAGTCCTTACTGCTAGGCTGTGCTTCTTTTTAATTGTATGAGTTGCCACTGCAAATCAAATCATGGGTCCACTTTCTGGGTCGTCTGTATTTTGGAGACCATCTGATCCAGAAGGTTCGTCAAAGGCCCATCCTGGCCTAATGCAGATCTTACTGACTTGGCTCTCCTTTCAAGTTCCATTTTCCTTAATATGGTTCCTTTGAATTTTTTTTTCAATTAAAAGCAAATTTATTTTGTATGTGAAAATTACAGAATACTGATCACAGTAACAAAAGTAACAGCATTATAGTATATAAACAATAATTACTCAGTGCAACCTGCAAATTGATCCTGTGATCAGTATTCTGTATTTTTTTTTTCATTTTTTCTACATATACTGTGTGACTTTGTTATGTACTGATAATTTATTTTTTATCTATTTTGAAATAAGTACTTAGGTTATATTATTTCCATAGTTGTATAATAATTCTATGTTTTATTCACAGCTCCTCCAAATAGGAAAATATTTGGAACTCTTTGACATTTTCAATATTACTGTGTTTTCTTGCAGCCTGTGAACTTATGAATCAAGGCATCCTGGCCCTCGTGAGCTCCATCAGCTGCACGTCAGCAGGGTCCCTCCAGTCTTTGGCAGATGCCATGCACATCCCCCACCTTTTCATTCAACGCTCAACAGCTGGGACCCCAAGGAGTGGCTGCGGACTCACCCGGAGCAACAGAAATGAAGACTACACTCTCTCGGTCCGCCCACCTGTCTACTTGAATGAAGTTATCCTCAGAGTGGTCACAGAGTACGCGTGGCAGAAATTCATTATATTCTATGATAGTGAATATGGTAAGTGTTTGTAATTTGCGTGAGTGTTATAAGCTGCGTAATTGCATGGGAAGCAACTGCATCCTGACATACTGATTGCTGTATGTTAATTTCTTGTTTTGTCATATTCTTACAAACCTAGCATCAACAAAAAAATCTTTGATAGGGTCATCAAGTTCAATCCTTTTGTATTAAACCTCCTTAATTGGAAATTAAAAACTAAATACCTGCATCTAATGTCTAGTTTATAAATGTTTCTGAAGGCAATCTGACTCCAATTTATCTTGATTTTTCAAATAATGAGACGTCAGTAATATATTTCAATATTCAAAAAGTTTTACACCTCTATATAAGAAGAAAAGACCATTTTGGACAGATTCTGGAACACTGAAAAAACTGCCTATTATCATTTATTGGTTTCAAATAACCGATAGATCTAATACCCTTATGTAGCCATTAATATCTACTCAGGACTTAACTCTTTTGGAGTCACTGAAATTATATTTCTTTAAAGTTAATACTGCATATTATCTACAAAATGTAATCTCACAAAAATGCCGGTTAATAAAAAATATTTTATTTAATCTTCCAAGGCAAATTACAAAGCATTGTCCTTAAATTTACCATAATTTGACGAGAAGACGCTTTGCCTAGGTATCTTCATTTGAGTGTTACTTTAAGGAAAGGAAATAATAATAATACTGTTTTGGTTTAAATTTTTTTTTTTTTTCGGAATTAATCTGCCTGTTCTCTAACGGACTGATCCCAGAGATGTTCAAATGTAGTTTTTCTCTTATGTTTTTCAGTAGTGGAGAACGGAAAGGGAGTAGAGATTGGCATGATCAAATGAGGAGAAATAAATAGATTCTAATAAATAATGTGTATTGAAACATGTCTTTCCTTAGAGATTATGCCTTGAGAAGGAGTCTCAGAAAAATAGTCCATTTTTGCATTCAGTACAAATGGGTCTAGTTTTTACATTTTTATCCAAAGGAAATTAAAGAGGATTTTGCATTCTGTTGCACAGCTTATTTTTCTTAGTAAAAAGAAAAAAATACTACAAAATAGCTGTTTTCTTGTCATAATCTATCCGGAATTGTGAACAACATTGAAAACAGCTACTCAAGAAGAGTGGGCCAGAAAGTGGCATCAATAGAACTGAGCACAAACAGGTTGGCAGAAATCTAGGAAGCAACAAATAAAAGCTCCTGTTGACTCACAGGGAGGAACTTCAAGTGGTTGTTACATTTAGCCCTAAATATTCCAAGGTTTCATGGGGTTTTGGCAGCCAGAGTGCCATTAAACTTGATGGGTAAGATTCAGCCAAAAGTCTGTTGCATTCTCTAGAAACAGCCTCCCTTGACCCTATCACGGAAATTCTTATGTTTTTCTTCTTAATTCACATAGTTTACGGGTCACAGAAGAAAGACAAAAATTCATTTCAGAATAAAATAAACAAAAAGGAAATAAAAAGCAATTGGCCCATCAGTCAAAGTTAAGATTGAAACCAATGCAAGTGTGAAATTCACCGGTATGATTATTTATTAAATGTAGTAAACGAACTCTTTATCTCTGAAAATCAACATGCTGAGTATACCTTTGTCAGTTTTTTCCCAGTCATATTATGTGTGGCTGTTACAATCTCAGATGGTATTTTTATGAATTCTACTCAAACATAACTTGAAATAATGAATTTCAAAAACCCTAAGCCTTTCTTTGGCTGGTGAAGGGAATGGATGTCAGTGTTTTTCAGTTAGTCCTGTCAAAATAGACAATCCGGTACAATAAAGAACAGAAAAGTGATTTTTTGATCAGGGTATTCTCACAGCCCTGAAATGAGAATTTTACTTTTATTATAAATGTCCATAAGGGAAGAAAATCTTCATCCACCCTTTTTAAATTTGTTTCCAAGTCCTGCATGGGTAATAGACAGGAAATTCTTATAAGGAAGGCATTTTTATTTTTGATTAAGTAAATATATTTTTCAAAATGTATAGTAAATATATAGTAACAGAATAATTTACATACATTTGAAATTCATTCAATTTTCCTTAGTTTTCCTTTGAGTAAATAAGTCTAATCCTACAGAGTCCTAACTGGTGTGTTAGAATTAGTGTTTGTTTTAGGAATAATAAACATTTTCCTTTACTCGAATGATGAACTTGATTTTGGCTTATTATTTAATTTGAAAATTCATGAAAAATTACCCTGGATGTATCAATAAATTATTTCCAGTAATACCCTTGTTTAATGAAAGAAAATTTCTCTTTGATACTCACAATAAATCTTTCTAGTAAAGCACTGGGCTAGAGTCCAAAATAAATATCAGACTATCCAAATACCTTGTACCTTGAAGAAGGGTTACATGAATTTGCATATCCATTCATCAATGCCATCATTTTAAGTTCAAACATTGGAAATGTACTTGACTTTTATCTTGTTTATCAGGAATTGCTTTCACTGAGGAATGGATTAAGCATCATCTTGGATGGAATCAGGCAGCCTGCTGGGGCTAAATAGTATTGAAGATGTATTTTGCTTAGAAAAATATATATTTTTAAAATACTTGGGCTTCTATGTACATTTAATTAGAGAAACACTTTTTCCAATGGTAGTTAATTATGATTAAGGGTTCAGTGTAAAAGTCTACTTCAGATTCCCAAACAAAGAAAATTCATGTCTTTGGTTCTAGGAAGAGGGATGAAAAAAAGAAAAAAAAAAAAATGTAGAAACTTTCTTTGCATGGATTGATTTAAGACATTAAGGCAAAAAAGGCTTGAAAAGAGGTTAAGAAGTGTGAAGTTTTTAAAAATGTCATTCAGAAAATGTTCATTGCTCACTTGCTTGATGCAATACAAAGAATGAGATAGAAAGTTTTATAGACTACAGTGTTAGCCTTTAAGAAGCTTACAATTAACAAAAGAAGTAAAATATTTATGACTCTTAAGAGAGAAGATCATGGGTTTAGTGTCATGTGAATGATGCAGGCTGAATACTAGTGGTGTGTAATGAAGAAAGTGTTTAATTTTGGTAGCAGTGATCAAAGAAGGCTTTATAAGTGAACTTTGATGTTGATTATAACAGGTAGGATTTTGAGAGGCAATGTGTGAGAAAGGGCTGTTCTCCTATAAAAATAAATGTGACCAAGTCTTAGATGAATAAAAACATTAAATATAATATTTCTGGGCATTTTCATTTGCCAGGAACTAGAATAAGTATTTTACATTAATTTATTAAAAAATTTCAACATACCTATGAAGTAGGTAATATTATTATCTTGCTTTCATAAATAGAAAAACCAAGACAACTGATAGATAGCTAGTTCACAAAACCACAGCTAAGAGGTGTCAGAGCTGAGCTTACTGTCTGAACAGTGCCTCTACTCTTTTTTTTTCCCCCCAAAGATTTTTATTTATTTATTTATTTATTTATTTATTTATTCCCCCCTTGCTGCTTGTGCTCTTGTGTCCATTTGCTGTGCATTTTTCTGTGTCTGCTTGTCTCCCTTTGTTGCATCATTTTGTTGTGCCAGCTTGCTCACCGCGCCATGCAGGCCGGTTTGCCTTCATCAGGAGGCCCTGGGAATTGAACCAGGGCCTCCCCAATGGTAAACGGGAGCCCAACCAATTGAGCCACAGCCACTTTCCAAGTGCCTCTACTCTAAACCAAGTATAATGAGTATAAGGAGGTTGCAGTGAATTTTCACTCAAGAATGTAATAGCTAGTGCTAATCTTAAAGAGAGCATTTACTACATGCCAGGCATTGTTCTAAGTGCTTTTACATCTATTATCTCACTTAATACTCACAGCAGCCCTATGAGGTAGTTGTTCATTATTATTATTATTATTATTATTATTATCATTATTTATTTTCCAAATGAAATAAACAGGCACTGAAGAGTCATTTAGCTTACATTTAAGTTGAGAGGCCCAAATTCAAACAGTTATAGTCTTGTCAGTAGTTCCTGCTCT
The DNA here is from genome assembly GCA_029593785.1 of Cabassous unicinctus. NCBI lineage: Eukaryota > Metazoa > Chordata > Mammalia > Cingulata > Chlamyphoridae > Cabassous > Cabassous unicinctus. The sequence continues at coordinate 90,199 of JAQZBX010000432.1, read as the reverse complement.
AAACTGCTAGAGTATTTTGACTTTTTAGAAATAAGAACAAGATTAATTCCTGACAGTTGAACTATGAAAATTTTTTAAAAGGTCATAAATAAAATGTATAGAATCATCTTTATTAAAGAGAGACAGTGACTTGAACCTGGAGATCTTCAACCTATTAGCATAATTCAAGGAAAATACTGTATATTAAGAGGGCTTGGTTGTCATTGGGAGCATGGACACAGGATAGTCATTGGCCTAGAGTAGGCAGACCAATTTGTAGCAGAGATAAATGCTTGCCTACACAATATCCATTTTCCCTTTTTTTTCTTGCTAAAAGATGCCCTATTTATTTAACTACCATGGCCAGTGAGTTGAGGCTGCCAAATGACTTCCAAGGACAAAATGGTACCATTGATCATTTTGTTGAAATTCAGGGGCAAATTTATAGTTGGATGATTGCCATTATAGGGAAAATTTCCACAGAGTATATAGATATTAAGTTAGTTATCCCTCCATAAAGCCCCCACAAAAAATAAGGGTTGTCTTACCTTAGAGAGATCTGTGAGGTCACTGGAAACTATACTATCTACTGTTAGTATTTTCCTAAATACTTAAAGTTATCTTGCGACCACCCTTAATATGCAAGTCGTGTGTCTTCAGAAAGGGTGCAAGTTAATGCCTAACCTCCACATAAGAAGTGTAGCCCTGGAAGTGTGCATGGAGTTCCTGGGGGTGAGGAAGAGGGGGAAGAAAGAGCACTAATTACATTTGTTGGGGTCCCTCAAGTGGAACACATTTCAATAGTGCTTCCAATGTAGCCTTCTGGTCAGCTGGTAGGCCTAAGAGTTCCCAGTTCATGTGGACTAATTGAATCCAGCTCTTGTTTAGGTGGATCTGCCTGAGGCAGTCATTCTCATCTATCCTCTCTACTCCTGCTGTCAACAAACTACTCTTGAACCTGAAACCTACTTTTGTACATAAAGTTTCCATGGAACAAAGCCACACCCATTCATTTGCATATGGCCTATGGCTGCGTTCACTCTACGATAGTAGTTGAGTTGTTGGAACAGTAATGATGTAACCCACAAGTCTAAAATTACTATCTGGACCTTTAAGAAAATGTTTACTGACCCCTGTTCTGTGCCACCAATCAGTGGCCTTCTTATGCTCATGGAATTTTTAGAATAGAAGTGGAGAAGACATTCTGAAGTGTTGACAGGTATTTTGCAAGGGATGTGCTCCCCTGTTGATCCAGACTTTCTGATAAGGCTATGGGTATTAGATGCAGTCAGTAGTTTAATTTAAGGCACACACTTGTAACAGTTGGTGAGAGCTGCACCTGGGTATTTTCTTTCATGAAGAAAGCTTTAGCTTGAGTAGCTCAGATGGTAGAGCATCAGACTTTTAATCTGAGGGTCCAGGATTCATGTCCCTGTCTAGGAGCAAAAAATAAAAACAAACAAAAAACCACACACATACACACAAAAAACAAAGCTTCAAGGGTAGTTCTAAAAGACAAAGACCATTAATATCCATCCCTCCCCTGTACCTCTCAGGATCTAAGGGTGTTCTTTTCCCAGATGTTGAGATTGTTGCTGTCCTATACCTCCAGAAAATTGGCATGTTCCATTCCAATAGCTGTAACTTCATAGCTTTAACTTTTTCCAATACCTCCTGTTTGCAATACCACCTTTCTTCAAGAATGGTCAGTTATAAGAGAGACAAGGGCATTTAAAAAAAAAACTTACAGAGACTGATTATTTCCCCACTTTGGCCTGCATGGACCTCTGTAGGAGTATTTGATAAGCAGTGTACTCAGGGAATTACTAATATTCTTTATCATCCAGAATCATGTTAATTCAACCAGAGATCCAGGAAGCTGAAAGAGAATTAAGTTTGAATCCCCTTAGCCTCTTTTAGGCCAAGCTGCAACCCAGGTGGATTCAGGAAAAAGAAAGAAGTGTCATGCCTGGGAAAGGTAAGAGTGAAATGCTGAACATTGAAAGCAGGTCTATTTATCCCCACACCACTTTCATCTTGAGCACTATCCAGGAAGCAGTCAAGAGGAGATGCTCCCTTTCTTGGACCTTTGGCATTGAGTGACCAAACTGCCTTTCTAAGATTTATGAGCCAGGAGGAGATAAAGGAAGTAGAATCTGAAATCTTTTTGAGTCAATATTTGAGGAGGTTTTTTCGATACTCAAAAGGACTAGTTGTCTGTGGATAGCAGAGAATGTGGAATATCCATCAAATACCTTGATGACCAGCCCATTGTTGAGACTCTTTTGCACACCATAGTCAGACTGCAAATGGCCCAAAAAAGTAGAATACATGACAGATTAGATTCAAGGGCCACAATGGCATCACTGCATTTGAGTGATCAGACTGAAACAGCAACACCATAACTTGAAAAAGTTTCAACAACACTGTCAGGTAGGCCTAAGGAGCTGTCAAAATTCCAGGGGAGGGGAGCAGATGTGGCTGAAGTGGATAAGCACCTGCTTCCCACATGAGGGATCCTGGTTCGGTCCCCAGTGCCTCCTAAAAAAAAAAAAAATGAACAACAAGAAAATGAAAAAACCAACGAAGAGGAGCAAATGTGGCTTAGTGGGTGAGTGCTGACTTCTCACATTTGAAGTCTGGGGTTCAATCACTGGCCCCGGTACCTCAAAAAAAAAAAAAAAAATTCCAATGGAGTGGGAAAGGATCATGCCCTTTGCAATATAGCCTCACCTAACATGAGATAAGTAGGTCAACTTTCAGCAGGAATCACAAGTCTTGCCTACAGTGGCAGCCCTCGCATCAGACACATGGAGTCCTTTACTTTGTATCCTATCTAGGAAGGTAGATCTATTATTATGTCAAATATGATATGGATCTAGGCAGCAATGTACTTAACATGGGTGGAGCTGTCTTGATGAGCAGCTTGAATCCAGTTGATCTCATCAGATAATGGGCTTTATCTGTGAGCATCCACATGCATAACCACAATTTGTTTCCCCAGTTTGTAGATCCAAAGAGGGGTGTCTTTAATGTGCCACCCTGTAATTCTTCAAATGTTAGACCACATAGCTAGGCCATTAGCAACATCCCAGGAGTCAGAAAAAATATAACAAGACCAATAAGGGGAGTATTGAACAGAGTTTGGAAATGTTCATGTGTTCTGTCCATTTAGCAGAGTAATCATGCCTGTTTCAAAAGTTCATGGAAACCTGAGACACTGTGGTTGAACAGCCTAAACAATCCCGAGTGAACACGATCAGGTTTCAGCTTAGCAGAACATCTGAAAGCCAGTCTGATTTGATTATAGGAACTTCTGTGAATTAAGACCTTGTAGAGGCAGCACTTGCTAGCTCTCGTGGTAGGGTGGTGATAAAGTCTTCCCCAAAGGAATACCTGCTATGTTTCCATATAAAGTCATGATTCTGCTGGGACATACTTGTGTTTCTGAATATGTCATTTCCAGTTGATAATCGATACTTGTTGGACCACTCACATCTTGTTCCTTATTGAATTTGAGTTGGCCCATCCCAAGATGGGAATATCTTGTCATTCATGGATCAGGTGTTCAGTTTCAGGAAAAGCCCAATAGCAAGTTGAAAGCTGCTTTTGTGTAGCTGGTAGCCATGTTAGGAAAGCAATAAATCCAAAACTTCAAGGTGAGTCTCTAGGAAGAGATTGCCTCCCTCTTCCAGAGGCTCCAATTGGCAAAATCATAAGTCATAGCATTAAAAATATCCAAAGAGTATAATATGGTACTGGTGCTGGGCTGATTTTTTTTTGGGGGGGAAGGGTGGAGGTAAGGGTAGTGGGGAGGGTTTGAGAGAGGGTGGAAGAGACTGCAGGAGGGATTGAACATTGTAAATCTGCCCATATAGTATGTAGAAACTGTATTTGGTGAGCATGCCCTTGAATTTTATCAGGGATTATCAGACCCCTGATGGCAGAGGTTTGATAATACTGTAGTCAGTATTAGTATTGAGCCTGAGGCTTCAACCCATCTATATAGTGATATATATAGATATATATCAACCATCATCTCTATAGTGAAAACTTGGATATCAGAGGATAGAGTCACTTGTGCTAAATCCTCATAGTAGATTTCAGGGAAGTTTGTGCCACCAGCATTTCTCTATATGTGGTTGTTACTGACCTGAAGAGTCTGCTTAAGCATTTATGAGACAGGAAAGTAGGCACATCTAATACTCTAATTCACACAATTTATTCAAATGTAGAAGCAACTACAATAGTATATTAGATTGGTACAAAGGGCCCCACCCGCAACGTGGCATTAGCTAACCTTCCCCACTTCAACCTTATCCAAGCCCCATCAGGCATATCTGGTTTACTCTACTCCCCATGAGATCAGGTAAGTACTGTATCAAACAAAGCCATAAAAGTTTGAGTCTTTCTATTCCCGAGGTTTTTCACCATCCTGGGATGGGTCCCTTAGGACCAGGGAAACCTCAGCATCCCCCTCCCATATCATCTTTCTCATTAAAGCAGCTGACGTCAGGTTAAAGGAGATGGAAAGGATAAGGGAATGTGGAAAGAGAGATCTACTTTATACAATTAAGCAAGGCACATTTTCTTTCTGTTTCAATTAGCCACTGCAGGGTTTAACCAAAGAACTTCTACTGTTTTGGGTCCAACCAAAACTCTGTATCCTCACTGGTGACTATTTCAGCTCAGGCTGACTCTCTTTTTTTGAACTTTGAGTTTTGAGGGAACATATCTGAATGAATACATGGAAAATACAACTTCAATATTCTCAAGTATTGGAAAATTTTGTTATTTCTTTGTGTGGCTATCATATGAGGAAAAATGTTTATTTGCTTCTTTTTTATGATTCTTAGAGAAAATTGATTTGAATAAATGATTATTAACCTGATGAATTGAAATTTTATAACTTGAAAAATAAGCTTATTCTCATCACACCGTGTTAAGAATTGGAGTATATTACAAATGCTACTCTTACCTGCTTTTTCACTCAATCAGGAAGGAAAATTATCCACTGAAAATAAATAAATAGTTTGAGGACACCTGGAAAAATTTGAGATGCAGCTTATGTACAGCAGGAAATTGAGAACCAAGAACCTTTAAAATTTATTGTTTTTATTTTACTGCGGCACCAAGCCCAATACTCTCTCTGTATAGGTTTATCATAGTCTTGATAGTGTAAGTGTAATAATCCCTGTTGATAGTGAGCAACTAATAGCTGTAAAAAATCAATACCATAAATAGGTAATATAATTTAGTGAAAAGCCACAATCTGAAGGTTATATGTTTAAATGGTATTTGGAGAATGTTGGACATATTATTGTGAGGAGGAATTCTAAACTTCAGCCTTTATTTCAGTCACATTTACATGCATGAGAAATACGACTTTTTGTTACACTATTTTTATCCAAAAATGTAGAACTGAGAAGTCTGCTTGACACTAAATCTAATTAGTATTTATGTTGAAAAATAAATTATAAAACACTCAAAGTCAAAAGGATACTATCAGAATGTATTATCAATTTTTCATCCCAGAATATTTTTTAAAAATATATTTTATCCAATATAATATCTCTATTAATGAATAACTTACAAACACAACTTGGAAATTCAATTTTGAAGCAATAAATTCAAATCTAATTCCAAGAATATTCTGATAGTGATTAAAAATAAAGTTCCCAACAAGAAATATATGATAATTTTATTGGCAAAGTGTAAAAGTAAGACTGGTTAACAGAATGCTGGTCTCTTAAAACTAAGGAAAGGAGGAACTCATTTTTTTAAATGTGTGAACTTTTAAAATCTTTTAAAAATTAGATGATACATGCTTACTATAGTTATAAAACCAATATAGAGCAGCTTTCAAATACTTTCTGATTTATAGTCACTCCAATGTTAATTTTCCAATTTTTTGCAAGAGAATGCAAAATTCTTTTTCAGAAAATGTTTCAATTCTATGAAATGTGCTAAATGACATGATTTTAGTAGAATAATAAATATAAATACAAAAATAAGTGATAAATCATTATATAAATGAAAAATACAAAAAAAACGTATACCTATATTTGAAAAAAATTGCTTGCAAATCAAGAAACTAAACCTCAACCTTCAGAAGCTAACAAAAGAGGACTGTATTACCCAATATAGAAGAAAGTAATAGAAATAAGAGAGGAAATTATTGGAATAGTATATAGATAAAAAATATAGGAAATGAACCAAATCAAATATTATTAGTCCTTTGGAAAGATTAATAAAATTGTAAAGTCCTAGCAAGTTAAATAATTAGTTAAAAATACCAAGAAACAAAATTTATCAATATAGGGAATGAAAGAGAGGATATCTCTATAGATCCTCAATACAAAATATATTGAGTCCCAGCCAGGGCATGAAGGCAAAGAATAAACATGAAAGTACATAGAGTCTAGGACAGAAGAACTAAAATTTCTTTATGACTCATATCATTATGTACAAAGAAAAACCAATGAAATTTACACAAAACAAATCTACTAAAACATGTCATTTAATTTAGTAAGTTTGCTGACTAAAAAATCATTATTTGAAAATAATTTATTTCCATATACTAGCAGGAAACAATTAGAAAGTGAAATAAATAAAATGTGATAACATCAAACACTTAGGAATAAATCTATAAGATCTGTAAGACCTTTACACTGAAAACTACAAAACATTGACCAAGAGAAATGAAAGAATATCTAAAAAATGGAGAGATATATAATATCTGTGGGCTAGAAAATTTAATATTGTTAAGATGTTCCTTCTCCCTAAATTGATTTTTAGATTCAGCACAATCCTAGTGAAAATCTTAGCAGGTTTTTTGAAGAGATTGATAAAATTTATATGGGATAGGTAAAGGATCTAATATAGCTAAATCAATCTTGTGAAAGAACAAAACTGGATGACATACATTATGTGATTTCAAGGCTCATTTGTTATTGGCATACGAATGGACAGATAGATTAATGAAGCATAATAAGGAGTCCAGAAAGTGATCCATACATATGTATAGTCAATTTGTTATTTACCAACATGACACATCAATTCAATGGAGCAGTCTCTTTAACCAATAGTGCTTTAACACCTGGGTATCTGTATAAAAGGAAAAATAAAACCATACACAAAGTGCAATACAAGATTTATCATAGCATAAACTAAAAGCTAAAATTATACGTATGTTAGAAGAAAACATAAACAAGGCGGCAGATGTGGCTCAAATGGTTGGGCATCTGTCTGCCATATGGAGGGACCTGGCTTCAATCTCCGGGACCTCCCGGTAAAATAAAAAAATATAGAGAAGGCACATGGGCTGCCAGGCTCTGTGTGCCAGTGAGCCGCCAGGCCCCGCGAGCCATGCAGCAAGATGATGACGTAACAGGAGAGAGACACAGGGGAGAGCCAAGACAAGATGCTCTGAAAACCAGGAACTGAGGTGGCACAGGTGGCAAAACGCCTCTCTCCTACATCGGAGGTCTCCAGGATCGAATCTCGGTGAAGACTAGAGGAGAAGAATGAGAAGAGATGGCAGGAAAAAGACACAGAGGATTGCCCAGCGAATAGACACAAAGCAGCAAATGGGGGAGGGGGAGTTTAAAATGGATAAAGTAAATAAATAAATAAATCTTTAAACAACTTAAAAAAAAAAACATGAACGACTAGCTTGGTGACTCTGGGATATAAAAAGACTTCTTAGGGAGGTCTCAAAAAGAACTAATCATAGAAGCAAACAATAAGGTAGATGTCAAAGTTTTTTAAAAAATTCTGCTCATTGATAGAGACCATAAAGAAAAAGAATAGGTCAGCTACAAACTGAGAATAATTTCCAATAAATATATCTGATAAACATAGATAAATGCATAGAATATATAGTGAGTTACTAGCATACATAACAAATTCTGGCAAAGCAATAGTTTTCCTTTGGGATGAAGACTAGTTCAGATAATTCACAGAAGAAGATATATGAATGGTCAACAAATACAAGAAAATGTGCTGAATATTATTAGTCAACTGGGAAATGCAAATTAAATGCAAATTAAAACTACTATGAGATATCAACCATTACACACTAGATTGAAGGCACAAAGTAGGACAATACTACATCATGGCAAAGATATGGCAAAACTGAAACTCTCATACTTTGCTTGTTGGAATATGAAAATGATTTGGCAGTTTGTTACAATGTTAACTAGATACCTACGATATGCTCCACCTTTTCCACTCCTACATATTTACCCAGACAAATGAGAATGTATATCCACACAAAATATTGTACAAGAATGTTTATAGCAGCATTATTCATTATACCCCAAATTCTAAACAACCCAAATACCCATAATTTTGAGAATGATTAAACAAATTGTGGTGTATACATACAAAAACTACTACACAGAAATAAAAAAGAATGAACTACTGAAATATGCAACATTATGTTGAGTGACTGAAGTCTGGAAAAACAACAAAAGTAGATACTATATGATTCCATTTATATGAAGTTGACAGAACTAACCTATGATGATACAAATCAGAAAACGATTGTCTGTGGGTTAGCATGGATTAATTGGAAAGTTACCATAAAAGAATTATTCCAGATTTTGTTTTGAATAATAGTTAGAGTGGAATACAATACTCATTGAACTAATCACTTAAGGTCTGCTTATTTTAAATTCTGTAAATTATATCTCAATAAAAATTATAAGATTTTAAAGTTAATAGCCCATCAGATATTTGAAGACCAAAATAAAAGGGAAAGAAGAAAAAGTCCATTTGCATGATGGCCAGAGTTTTCAACTAAATGATATAATTGAGTCACGATCATTTGGAGATTATAGAGTCAGAGACAAAAGGTTAGAATTGAACTTATTGGAAACCTAAAACCCAAAGTTGGTAGTATATCAGAAACAAGGGGAGCTTTCTAATAATTTTAATAATTTTAATAATTGTACCCATCCTAGACCCCTGGAATTGGAATTTTGCAAGGTAGATACCAGCAATATATATTTTGTTTTGTTTTGTTTTTAAAGACCCCAGGTGATTCTGATACATTTGTACCTTGATGAGGCATTTGGAAACAACAAATTTCAGCAAATCTCTTCTTCAGGATCTTTGATTGGTGGCTCTTTTGCCTTTACCAGAAATGGAATGAAGAAACCTATTTCTCTTTTGGGCCTTGGACATTTCTACTGGTCAGAAAGTTTTTTTTTGTATGTAACTGAAAACTCTTATATTAGACAAAATGAACCATTTTATGGAATAGTATATAATAAGTAATCCCTTTTTTCTTATAATCATTTACCAATAAGTAGAGAAAATGATTATGCTCCCTGAACCCATGCTAGTTTTCTACTGTCCCAGCACCACAGGCAGTTTACCATATGTGATGGCTTAAAGCAGTGTGGACTCCAGATAAACATAATCTTAAACTTAATCCATTCCTGTGGGTGTGGACCCATTGTAAGAAGGACTTTTTGATGAGTCTTCCTCAGTTAAGAGGTGGACAACTGCAATCTGAATGGGTCTTAATCCCCTTACTGGCGTCCTTTATAAGATAATGAAATTCAGACAAACAGAGAGAAAGCCACAGAAGCAAGAAGCTGAAATCAATGAAATGTGGAAGAGAAGGGAGAGACCAGCAGATGCTGCCATGTGCCTTGCCATGTGACAGAGGAGCCAAGGATCAGCAGCAGCTGGTCTTTAGGAAGGAAGCATCGCCTTGATAATTCCTTGATTTGGACACTTTCCTAACCTCAAAGTGTAAGCTAATAAAATTCCCATTGTTTAAGCCAACCCATTTCATGGTATCTGCTTAAACAGCCTAGGAAACTAAAACAGCACATTTCAATTTGGATGTGCTTTTCAGATGTTTCACTTCTCTTGATGCCTTTACCTCTCTTGATTCTACTCTGTATCAGAACTGACACACTTACTTATACAATATGTCACATGCTGCCTTATCACTGTAGAGAGAGGTGAGAACTTTACCTTTGGCAAAACAAAACAAAACAAAACAAAACAACTAAACATTTTTAGGTTTCACCTTATTGGGTTTCCTCATAATTGCAACTTTTTTGTTTTATATTAAATATTCATTGTGTCAGTCATTACTATTTTGCTTCATCCTCAATTTGCCTAGCATGCTGTTTATGTTTTCAACCAAATCTCTAAGGAGAAGTTAGGTCACATAGGTGGAACATGGTGGAACACATAGTTAGAACATCCAGAAAGGCTCATGAGAGTTGATTGCAGTAGTACAGGGAGGTTTACTATCATAGCAGTCTAAGCAAGGAATTAATTTGGTTATACTATCTGGTGGCTAGATTCCAGAATCAAGGAGTCTTGGATATATAGAACCCAGGACGTTGTAGAGGGAGGTGGTATTTGCTAACTTGCTTTAATAGAAGGATTCTAATCTGAGAGTACAGATGAGAGAAAAATTGAGTTGCAGGACTGGGGGAACTAGAATAGCACAATCAGTAAGGATGATATGCTCTTCATCAACAAACCTACTTCAGTACTTTAATTTCCCTTGCCTAAGAAATTTCTTGGACCTACAGACTAAGATTGTGATGGGACTATTGATAGAAATTACTTAGCTCCAGTTATGAAGACTGGAGGGAAAATAAGATGACAATAATGAGGTAATTACAGTAATGACCTAGAGTCATGAACTTATTTCAAGTAATTAGATACCTTCTTACCATATCCTTATTTCTGCTTCAGTTCATGCATTGGCTTCTGTCTCAGGCAAGAAGGTTGACAATAGTCAGGCCAAGCATATCCTTACAGATTATCATATAACGGAAAGGCCCTTTCTTATCTCACGTACATAGACATATATCTATATATAAAACCTTAGATCATGGTAGGGTCCCATACCAATCCTTGAATGAAATAATATGGTCAGAGATATGGAGGACTCTAAGTTGCCGGCCTGGGTTACACAATGATACTCTGGTAGAAGGCTGAAAGGTAGGCAGATATGGACACATGCTCTTCCTTTACGAGTTTAAGAAACTGCTTTTAAGAAAAAATATTAAAGGAATTATAAAGATTTTTATTCATGATAATTCAACATTGTAAAATAGCTAGTAGACATACACTTTTTCAAGATTCATTTAGATTCTTTCTTCGCTTGTTTTAGTCAGCTTAAAAATTTATTTTATGGTCTTAACCTTTCTGACATTATTCTTACAGTTTTGGGATAGTCTTTACTATTTAACAAGATTTTTAGCCATATGTAAAACTCAACTATATTTTGTTTAAGTATTTCTGAAAATAAGAAACGTAAAATTGTGCATAGCAGGTGATAAAATAAAGTATCTTAGTATGGAAATGACTAAATCAAAGAGGCTGGGTAGAAATTATATACTTTTTGACACCCAAATGCACAAAAACAAAGAAAGAAATCCAACCTCAAGAATTAATAAATCTATTTATGGGCTCCTCTTCATGTTCAAAACATTGATTTAGGATCAAATTTAGGACTAGTCCATGGTCAAGAGACCTTAGTTACTTAAGCACTATCTTCATTATGTCACCCTTTCTTAACAATTTAATTGCCTCTTGGGAATCCCTCTGAAATGAACATTGGATGGCCATCACCATGAATGCATCCCCTGGAATAACAACATTTATTCCATGTAGTCTTGATGTAGGTTTAATCAAGGCCCATAAAAAGGACACATTCCTCTTAAGTGAATGCAAATGTTTATAATGCCCTGAGGCTGTTTTCAAGTATCTGATGACTATTATATCATGAAAGCTCTCTCTAGACAGTCTTAAAGCTGTTTATTACTCATTTGGCCACTTTCCAGCATTCTGTTCTCTCATTAAACTTCAGTGTGCATCAATAAGTATATAATTAATTCAAGCATCTTATTTGAACTATTTTTTTGCATTTGTACATATTTCATAACACATATTATGCCAAGTAGGTAAATATCATATATTCTACTACTATGGATTTTTTTGATCAGTAAAATGACTATAAAAATTTTGAACAGGGAAGTGGGTGTAGCTCATTGTTTGAGTGCCCACTTCACATGTACAAGGTCCAGGTTCGATCCCCAGTACTGCCTGAAAAAATACACACACACACACACACACACACACACACATGTAGATAGATCAGCATTACTGTAAAGATGACTCTCATACTTACAAATTATGATCTAATCCTCAAATCATAGGTTCTTATCAAACAGAAAATCTCACTGATGGACCACTGTTGCTGGACTGTGTGCCCTCAAAATCTAATACAGCTCATTGTTATCTTTAATTTTAAATAAAAGGAAAAATACACTACAAATGCCAAGGAAGTACTTGATAAATTTCTCAAATTCTGTTTGGAGTGAGGTTCTTCTAAATCCTTATTTTCTCAAAGGCAAGCCATTTATAGAAATAGACTTTGCTATACATATGTTTGGAAAATCCATCCAGCTCAATGATGTATCTCATGTATCTAATACTATGAAATATTCTATTTTATCTTTAAATAGTCACAAAGTTCTATATACTAATGTTAATGCTGGAAATTCTGTTATAACTTCAGAAACACCAAGACTGACTGAATGCACTAGTAGAGTCCCCCTGCTCTGAGTGAGGTATTTAATTCACTAAGTGATCAAAATGATTAAATGTGCCTTATGTACTCAAAGGAGGGAGAGATAGGACTAAAATTAGTCTTAGGAAGAGTTACCAACAAACCCCTGTTCCTATCGAATTCATATTCTGAAGATGGCATTGTATACAATGATCAGACTGAGAATTACAGCTTTGATATATATCAGAGAATTCTACTAAATTTAGTTGAATTGGGCATGTAGCTTGGGAAATGAGCAGTATTTTTAAGACCCTATTATCTATAATAGGGTCTATGTTTTCCTTGGATAATAAGCTCTATGAGGACAGGAATTGTTTTTGTCTTCCACAACATTCTCTTATAAATATCTCTCACAGTAATAAAGAAACTATTCAGTAAAGGATTTGTTTGGAAGCTGATTATGGGTAGAAATGAACAACAGAGATTCATATTTCTGATTTAAAATCTTTTTAGGTTCTGTTTAGAAAAATCTTTATAAATTAAATTCTAACAGGCTGGCAATTTCTTTCTCTAATCTGCTTTATCATGAATGAATTTTAGTTAAGAGATTAAATTTAACCTTACTTTAGTGATCATAGTAAAGTAATTATTTTATACAATTTAATAAAATGAATCAGTTTATTCATTTTTTATACATCATTTGCTACCGTTAGAGTATTGTGGTGGGAAGTTGGCCTGACTAGGTTACACAAATTTTTTTATTTTTTTTTAAAGATTTATTTATTTATTTATTTATCCCCCCCCTTGCTGCTTGTGTTTGCTGTGTCCATTTGCTGTGTGTTTTTTCTGGTCCGCTTATCTCCCCCTTGCTGTGAGGGCTTGCTGCATCAGCCCACTAGGCTGCACGGGCCGGCCTGCCCTCACAAGGAGGCCCCAGGAAGCGAACCCGGGGCCTCCCATATGGTAAACGGGAGCTCCATCGATTGAGCCACACCCGCCTCCCTAGGTTACACAATTCTGATGACAGAAATTGAGTGCTTGCTAGAATATTAAGTTCTGAGTGCTACATTAATCAACTTTTAAACTTATTAAGATTTTCTTCCATTTTCCATTTGGCCGTAGAAAAAGATAATAGAATAAAATTAAGAACATATAGGGATTTTTACTGGGGCTTATAAAGTCTTGATAATAAAATTGTATATTGCGTAGAAATTTGCAGTTTACAAACTGCTTTAATAATTTACATACCTTATTAACTGTTATCAGAACAACTTGGTAATTAGGTAAAATAATAATTTTTGTATAGACAAGTGTGGTTAGTTGCTATTTTCTGTTGGTTTTTTAGCATTTATCATATTAAAGCACAATTACCTGTTTAAGTGTTTATCCCCTGCATCATTTGGGGAGTACCTCAGGAACAGGAACTTGATCATCAAGCACCACATATTTGTTAAAAGATTTTGAATTAGTTAAGTAGTCAAGACCCTTTCTCTTGCAAATGACAACTGACCTCAAATTAGGTGTCTTAGTTTGCCAGAATGCTATGAAAAATACCATACAATTTGTTGGCTTAAACAAGACTTTATTGTCCCACAGTTTTGGAGGCTAGAAGTCCAAAATTAAGCTGTTAGCATGGTCGTGCTTCCTCCTGGAGTCAGTAGCATTCTGGTGAGGGCAGTCCTCCACCGCACGCTGATCTCGCTCTCCTCTTTCGCCTCTTCTGACTTTGGCCTTCTACTGCTATGTCCATATTTCCTCTCGTGACAAGCTCTCTAATCATGTGGACTAAGACCCACCCTAATTCACTTTGGCCACACCTTAACTAATAAAAACATCTTCAAAAGGTTCTATTTATGAATGGGTTCACACCCACAGGGAAGTGGATGCAGATTTAAACATGTTTTTCATGGGGACATGATTTGATCCCCAAAATAGTTAAGTAAAAAAAATTAATGTAGATGGGAAGTCTAAGGAAGAGCTGGCTTACCTTTTTCACTTCAGATGTGGGCTTCATTCTAAGGTAGTTTCTTTCTACATGATAAGACGTGGTTCCAGCATTCTCAAACTACATAATTATAATTTGTGATACGAAAGAAAGACAATTTCTTCTACCTTATCCATATATCAAATTTGAATCCCTGAAACAGGGACATAAAGAACTCAAATTGACCAGTTCAGGACACATGACCACCCAATAGTGGAATGTAAAACATCGAACACCTGCGGAACACAAGTGATGGGTTCAAGATTGTTTCTTAAATGAAGATTGGTGTCTTGTTACTTGAATAAAGAAGAACTATGGAGAAGGTAAAAACAACTTTTGACTCAAAATCAAAGGAAATTTCCTATAAACCTGAGGAAAATTTCAGGGTGAGTTTAGCATGTGTAATGAACTCTGTCCTGTGTCACCCAAATTCCCTTTTACAACTGAAGGACTTATTCCTGATGATGGCAGTTGCCAGCTCTCCCCTGGAGTCACCTTCAACTGAGGAGAGCTGACTCAAAGTCCATGCAGGTGGTTCCCCAAACCATCCTCAAGTGTGATAATTCACTAGAAGGACTCAGAACTCATTGAAAGCTATCATACTCTCTGTTACAGTTTTTTACAGGGATAGGATGCAGTTTAAATTCAGCCAAAGAAAAAGACACATTGGACAGAGTTTGAGGGTGTTCCAAATGTGCAGCTTCCAGTGTCCTATACCATGGAGTTAGGATGCATTACTTTCCCATTATCTATGTGTGGCATTATGTACAGAATATTATCAACCATGGAAGCCTTCATGAGCCTCAGTGTTTAGAGATTTTTTGGGGGAGGGGGGTCCATTATGAAAGCATGATTGATTGATTGATTTCCCATGTGGATAAACTCAGTCACTAGGTTAACTGATACCACATAACACATAGCCCCACCCTAAATCACATGGTTAGCTTCTCTGGTGTGGTCAGCCCTCACTCTATAATCCAGTGTGGCAAGCCTCCCTAAAAACCAGTGCTCCTTTGGGTATGTCATGGATGGCTTCCCAGAAGCTGAGTACAAAGGCCAGACTCCTCTTAAGCAAGGCCAAATTTTTTATTGCCCTGACTCTTTGTCATGTAACATAACATATTCACAGAGTTAAGGGATTAGGATTTGGACATCTTTAGGGGGCCATTTTTTCTGCCTACTCAAGTTATTTTATAGTGTTCAGGGATAAAAGTCTTTTCCCCCTAATCTTATGTTTAATAACTCAGTTAATGAGACTTATACAATTTCCTGTTATATAATGATCTGGTTAGTAGAATTAATAATCAGTGGGAACTACTGAAACTACTATTTAAATTTCTGTTATTAATAAATAGCATCTAGTCACACACACAGGCCTGGAAAGTCCTTGAGGTCAAGCAGCAAGTCTTTTTATTTCTGTAACTTGTGGCACTGAGACCATTGGTTGCCGACCAATAAGCATACAGATAATGTATCTGAATTATTGTGATGGTTGAATATAGTAATGTATTAACTACACCAAAAACCCACTGTCTCTTTTAATTACTCTTTTCTACAAGCCGATAATTAACAGTATAATTCAGATTGGTCTTTCATCAAATTTACCAGTTGCAGCATATCGTGGGTGTTTGGTTTCATTCTCCAGTAAGCAGAACTACTACTGTTTAACTTCTGCATTCCAAGAATCTACCTTAGACTTTAAGCTTCCTATTTTGCTTTTGGTATCCTAGCCATCAGTAAATATTTAGCAATTCTGGCCTATTAGTGGGAGAAGGAGTGGTCTCTTAATAAACAGTTATGTAGTATTAGTAACAATGATAGCAACTACCACGTGTTAGTGCTTACACTGGATTTTATACACACACACAAACACACACACATATCCCTCGCTAATTTAATCTTAGAAGACTTATATAAGATAGGTATTTCTTCATTTATAGATTAGGAAAATTTTCAAAATTTCTGCTATCACATCTCTAGGAAGTGACTACCAGAATTCCAGAGCAAGGAAGCAAAGGGATAATAGTGATTTTTTTTTTTTTTATCACAACACTTTATGGGCCAAATAACAATATAAATATTTCTTAACTTCTGGACAAAAATAAAAGCTTAAAAAATGTTATACTGTTTCAAACTAAGGGAAGCTCAATTTGAATCATGCTATCTGTGATAGGTTGAATTATGTACCCCAGGGGAAAAAAACAAACAGACGTGTTTTTAATCTTAATCCATTCCTGTGGGTGTAAACCTATTATAAATAAGACCCTTTAATGATGTTATTTTTAATTAAAGTGTGGCCCAAATGAATGAGGTTGGACCTTAATCCTTTTACCGGAGATTTCATGAAGAGAAAGTAACATGTTATAGAGGTTACCCAGAAGAGATAGGAGAGGACATCACCACATGACAGGAAAGCCAAAGAACCCAAGATTGCTGGCCAGCCAGAATGCTGCTGGCACTAGAGAAAGCAAGGCTTACCGGTTATTAGACCATGAATCAACAAACTCCTGTTGTTAAGGTCAACCATTTTATGGTGTTTGTCTTAGCAGCCTGGAAACTAAGATACTATCTTACAAGTCATTCTTAGACTTAAAATTTTTTCTTCTCCACACATAGGCCATAGAACTCTTTCATCAGATCCCCTATTTAAAACTTTCAGTAGATTCAAACTGCATTCAGAATAAAAACAAAACCTCTTTCTCAGTTCCACAAGAGTTTAAAATCTGGCCCTCCTTTTCTATGCAACTTCACCTAAGTATGCTCTCCTCTAGCTAGGTTGCAACCACACTGGGATCTTTTAGGTTCTTTGAACACATGCTTTTCCCTGCCACAGGGCATTTCCCCCATGCTGTTCTATTCTTTCCATATCTCTTTGCATGGGTAACTTCTCATCCTTTAGATCACAGATTAAATATCAGAGAAACCTTCCTTGAACATTTTAACTAAAATAGATTTTCTTCCGGACCCCATTATTATGTACCTGAGCACACTCAATTGTTTCCTTCCAAGCACTTAGTGTGATTTGTATTTACTAATTTGTTGATTTTTTGTTGTCTGTCTCAATGTGTGTATATGGAAGAGGGGGAAGGATTCGTGTATTCATTATTATATTTCTAGCACCCAGCATTGTGCTTTGTATTTAATACATATTTTTTGAATTTTTTTTCAAATTTAAATCTGATATTACAAGTGATTGAAATTAAAGCAAATAAACATATGAAAAAAAGATCCTTAAAGTCAAGGATCTGCTCTGACCCATTTTCCAAGTGCAGATTTCTACACCATAATGGAGACCACACACAAAGTGTCTAAAGATAATAGTTTTCTGCCTGGGTTTTGACCTCAGTGCTGGTGTCTAGGAAAGTGTCATAGTTTTCTACTCTGCAGTTGCAAATTTATTTCAGTTCCCCACTTAATAGTTATGTGATTCTGGGGAAATTATTTAATCTCTCCAAGAATTAGCTTCCCTGTCTGTTAAATGAAATTTAATGATTCTTACCTACCTCAAAGAGTTGTGTGAAGTTAAAGATGTCTACCTCTAAACCTGCTCAGACATGTCTGCAGACTCAGCCTAAGCTTGTACCAGTGCCATGAGTAGGCACCGTGGCAAAGAATTGTGATCTTCACCCAACCAGTGCTGGGAATCTTTGAGACGATCATCAATATCTACTGATGGAGTATAAAGTGCCTAGAGTTAAGCCCCTCACATCCCACTAAGCATTTTAAACCATCTCAGTTGTTTGTGGTTACTTTGTGTGACTGGTTCTTTTGACCTGGTTCTTTATTTTCACTGGAGCCCAGCCATGAACATCATATAAGTCCTGTTGTTTCTTTACCTAATCCAGGTGCTATTCACATTAAAACAGAACCCCTTTCATGTTGCTTCTGGAGTGGGGCCCAGGCTTCTGTATTTTTAATATTTCATTAATCTTTTAATGATTCTGGGTTTGAGGGCTTGAGAACCCCTGCTTTAGTGTGTTATTTGTCCTGTTATTAGGTGTCAATTTGTGTTTTTCAAGTTCCATCAGATTTAAACCTTGGTTTAATCCATTCTTGAGTGCCTTAGTCTTATGGATTTTTTTTGTCTTAGATACATATGAGTACATAATACCTTTATTATTCCAGTTTTTAAAAAAATCTTTTGCTCTACTGTAACAGAGGCTTTTGTTTTAACTTGTCTAGATGCTGACATTTTGAGCTTATAATATTATAATCTCAAAATGTATAATATAATTAGGATTAAGGAATGAAGGTAGACTTTATACCATATAACTATTCTGAAGCATCTAAGTCATCAGATGACATATAATAATTCTATATTATTGGTTTTGAAATGAAAGTAATTGTAAGAAGAAAACAAAGCTTATTAATACGTAACCTTGCAAAGTAAACTTCCATTATGGGTAAATGTCAGTTTCCAAATTTGTGGCTTTTGTTTTCATTTTTGTTGTGCGCTTATTTATTTGCTTTTCATTGTTAATGTAACTGAAATATATATAAACTAATTATTGTCCCTTACAGGCAAATTCAATATGCATTTAATCGCATACCACTGGAAATTTTTAGATATATTTCATTTATAATAAACATATACCATCACATTCCCTTATCTTTCACCAATTTTTTCTTTTAAGCATTTTATAACATGGAAGTACAATGAAAAACATAGATAATCATATAGTAAAAGTAAATCTGCTATATGAAAATTACTTTTTGCCAAGTACAACTTCCAATATTTAACAGTTCAGATTCCTACTATAAACATCCAAGCTGGTACTAGAAAGATATATTTGTAACATTTCAAACACTTATTGCTACTTAAATATACATCAAAATACAAATTTTGCACTTTATTTTTTATTTTTTGCACTTTATTTTTTACTGGATTGTACTTGCCTTTTTAAAATGTGAAGTAGACACTGAAAGTTTTTTGATACCTTTCAGAGCTTTGCTTATTTTGGAATGGATGCGTGAGTATTCTAGTGGTCATACATCAACAACAACAAAAAACATCGCATGATGTTCTCTAAAAGCCTGAAATATATTTTGAGAATTTAAGTTTTACACACAAAGTATACACTCCATACTCTTGAAAAAAGAAAGCTCTGTATTCTATCTAGTTTACTGGAATTGTGCTAAGGAGATGGTGTTCATAAAATAGACAAATATGCAGATATTTAGTTTGTGGTATAAGTAACTTGAGAACTTTTGAAGATAACTTTGAAAAACCATTTCTATTTGGATTGTAAATGTCAATTTTAGTGTTTATTGTTGCCTATTTTATGAAATATTGGTAACCATTGTTCAAATTCATTTGTCATCAAAGATGTTCATGTTTTACCAGGAGTTGATATCATTCTTTAATGCTGAGGAAAGTAGATAATGTTACTTTCCTTTTTCTGAAGTGTTGCTTTAGAGAAGTGAGAATGCGCCCCCTCCCCCGCTGCTGAAACCATTTTCCAGAGTTGAGGTAATTTAGAATTCTACGTGGCGCTAAAGGGATACATTTTAAAATATCAATTCCTACAATTTTTCATGTAAACATATTAAATAGGATTAAACCTTAAACATATATGATATTTCCATTAGCTACTCAACTAGTATTGATTTAGACATCCCATACGGCTGAACAATAAACTATTCTAATATAAGTGAAATAATTTTTGTCTCTCTTCTATACCATTCACATTTTGTGCTAATTCACATTTTGGTGGGCTTTTGATGTTCCTAGATATCCGTGGAATACAGGAATTTTTGGACAAAGTGTCTCAACAGGGGATGGATGTTGCCCTTCAGAAGGTAGAAAACAACATCAATAAAATGATCACCACTCTCTTTGATACCATGCGAATAGAGGAACTGAATCGCTATCGAGACACTCTTAGGCGAGCTATCCTTGTTATGAATCCTGCCACAGCCAAATCCTTCATTACAGAGGTGAGTGAAAATTGTCGTGAAGTGGGGGTGGGGTGTTAAAAATAAAATGCTTTGGAATGGACCCCACAGAGGAGATGAAAATTAAGAGCAGTGCGAGAGAATTAACTACAGAACTCTCATTAGCACTAATGGAGATAGCACAGTGAATGCCTTGCTCATCGCATTTACCCCGTACTGTCCAGTTAATTGCTGAGAATGTGTGTATTTATACATGTTTAGGCATATGGCCAAGATGATTTTAAGTCTTACAGGATTGTAACAGTGCTGACAGTGCTGTTGACATGAATGAATCCAACAAGTTCAAGAATGAATTAATAAGTGTAGCATCCTCTAACAAATCTTTATTTTTTTGCAAGTTAAAATTTTACTTCTCAGAAAAGATTGACTTGGAGCAGGTTATTATCACCTAAGCATGATTACTTTTATAAACCATATATAGCAGATTTATTTCTGCTCTGAATTCTGTATACTAAGACAATTCATTAAAACTGCCTGAAATTCTCGAAACGATGACCACTGCACATTTTCTGATGCTGCCTCTTCAAAATTTTATTGTATCTGTTCATTTTGTTAGAAGCTCTGAGACTTTGTAAAAATACAATTAAAACTTTTCTAATGATGAGTAAAACATCTTTATATTCTAAAATGCTTTCTATTGCCTTATAAAGGATGATTGTGAAGTTGTTTTGGCCTTCAGTTTTAAGTTTTCTGTAGTAATACATTACATACATTCATAGGGGTTTTATTGTTAGAGTTTTTATGTTTGGTGACATCATTTGACTAATACTTTTTTCCTCATTTTGTCTTTATGCTGTCTTTAACCCCTGAAGTACCGTTATAAAGCCTCCAAATTAGGAATGTGTTAGAAGTTTTTGACACTCTATAATATAATTGGTATTGAGGAACTTGATGTAGAATATAAATTACTAAGAATGAAATTTGTGGAAGATATCGATAATACTAACTTTTACTTTAGTAGAGAAATTTAGTATGCAGTTTTAAGCTCAGATATGGAATTTTAGACTTTTTGTGTCTAGCAAAGTAGTCAGAAAATTTCACTAACCTAGATTTTTCCATGTTGGAAAGGATAGTTCCAAGTTTACAAAAGTTGATTCTTTCCTTCAGGGAACACAAAATCTGCTAGCGGATAGAAGGCAAGTACACAAATTCATGACATATACTTTGAAATGTTAAAGTACAATAAATGAGGTTGAAACATCTGTGGTTATTTCTGGCTGGGGAGATCAGAGAAGGCATCATTGAGAAGGCACATTTGAACTGGACTTTGCATCGTGGAAAGGAATTTGCAAAAGAGAAGGTTCTTATAAGAGACAAAGAAGTCCATCTAAGCCACTTTCTGGGCATGTGGCATGGGCAAATTACATAACATTTATGAGTTTTCATTTGGGCATCAGTAAAATGAGAGCAATATATTGATTTCAATCAATTAAATTTGTAAGGTAGATATATGAGATTTCCTATAATATTCTTTTTTAAAAAGTGCCTGGCACCTAATAGATGCTCAAGAAATGCTAATTTTTAGATCACTTTTTCTAGCACCTAGTACAATACATGACACAAAGCATATGTTCAATAAATTTTTGGTGAACTGAAAAGAATTTTAGGACTAGCAAAGATTATATTCTCAGAGTAGAACAGTTGTTTGGTGCAGATTAAAAGAAGGATTCGTGAAAAATAGCATTGGAACACACTGTGTGTACCATGGATTTATACCAGATAATAAAGGCCCTTAGAGTGCCAATTAATAATTCATATTTCTTTTGTAAGAAGTTGAGAAGCAAGATGGCATGATTAGTGTTTTTGTAATAGAGCAGGTCTATACGTAGTAGATTTTTAGGAAGCAATCCCTCCCTTTTAAACAGGGAGGAATGTAGGTCTGCTTGGGGACAGAAGACCACAGCAGTGAGTCACTCAGAGGCAAATTGTCTGAGTTAATGTGGCTAGGAGACCGAGAGTCAGAGATTTTGAGATTTTTAAACTAGACTCCAGGAGTTATTACTGCCGTTAATTGTTATGAACAAATAAGGCAGAAGAGTAGGCTTGGGGGAGAAGGTGATAGTGTTCAATTTGGGATATACAAAAAAATTGAACAATCAGTGGACTATCCAGGTGACCATAATATTTTAACATTTTTACATTACTGACTACCTTCCAGGTGCTTTTAAAAGCTCTTTATAAATTATGAATTCATTTCATTCTCCCAAAAGCCCTTTGAGTTGGTATTGTCATTATCCTTGTTTTATACATAAGGAAACTGAGGCACAGAGAGGTTAAGTACATTATCAAGGTCATACTACCAGTAAGGGGTTGAGGGGGATTGAATCCAGGCATTTTGGCTCTAGAATTTATGTGCTTAACCACATCATGCTCTTCTGCCTGCCCAGAAAGGGTGGTTGTAAATGTATGGCTGGAGTTCAAGACAAAGATCAGTGCTAGAGATTTATTTTTGTTTCAATTAGTTTAATACATGCTGACTTACTATTCAGTATATGCTAGATACTGTGCTGGGCAACAGTGATATAAAAAGATTTAAAAGATCCTTTCTCCTCTTCAAGTTCACAGCCTGGTACTGTGCAAAGGCAGTAGAAAGACTGTTAAGCATTGTGGGTTACATGCAGTGGGAGAACACACATGTACCCTGATCTACAGAGCCACAAAAGTGGGCCACCTCACTGAGCCTGGTTGCAGAGGTGATGTGTGACTCTGGAAATGTTGAGGGAGAAGATTTTCCAGGATGTATACTAGAGGAAGTGCACCTTGAGTTGAGTATTAAAGGACAAGTGGAATTGGACTAGGCAGAGAAGGGAAGGGCATTCTAAGTTGCAGGAAGGCCATGAAGAGAAGAACAGACTTCATGTGCAAAAGCATCAACAGCATGGTCTCTTCAATGGACCACCAGTATTAACGACAATAGCAAATATTTATTGAGCACGAATCATTTAATACATATGTCATCAAATCTGTGCATGTTTTATCTAAATGTTTGCTTTTACATGTCTTTCAATATGAGATGGATACTATTTTATTCCCATCTTGTGTAGTTGAGGGATGCTAAGCAACAGTAGGGAAGTGGTGGAATGACATCTCAGTACAATTTGTTTTACTCTAAGGTACGTGCTCATAACCACTGTACAATCCTATCTCCTTACTATGAGTGTTGTCGATCACTTGGAGAGTGAAACATAAGACAAAGAAGAGAAAGAAAGAAAGCTGAAGAGCAGAAATCCATCCAAGAGAACTTTTGTAAAACAGGAAAGGGAACTGGAACTTAATTTTATAGGTTTTGAGGAGTCACTGTAATGATTCAAGTAAGAGTTGAGGTACTGAAATTATGTTTTATGGGGGTATAGAGAATGGCTATAAGAGGAGTGAGACTGAAGCTTCAGAAGCCGTATTTAAATTATTTTATTCATAAAGCTAGAGAAAATGGCCCCTTTTAAGCAGTAGAGGCGAGAATAGAGAGAAGAGGGAATGGATAAGGAAGAGCAAGTCCGTAAGAAGATGAGAAGTTTTGTGTTAGAAGTACTGAGTGTGTGCCATTTAAGTCATCCATCATGTTATTTAGTCCTTTTATCTTTTCTTCACTCTTATGTAAATAGATGCTAAAGAAACAGTTGGATATAGATTCAGAGTGTTCAGTTCCTGAGATAAAGATTTTGAAGATATCAGAATTTATATGGAGGATAATTGAAACACTGTAGAATATAAAAACAGTAGATCAAGTAATGGAAGGGACACAAATGAAGACCAGAAACAGACAGGGGAATAAGATCTAACAAA
Organism: Cabassous unicinctus; assembly: GCA_029593785.1. Lineage (NCBI taxonomy): Eukaryota > Metazoa > Chordata > Mammalia > Cingulata > Chlamyphoridae > Cabassous > Cabassous unicinctus. The sequence goes on along the minus strand of JAQZBX010000432.1, from coordinate 65,945 downwards.
GGAAACCAAGAAAAACAAGATAACTTTCAGAAGAAACTAGAAAGCAACGGAGGAATTTCAGCATGTCGGTGTTGAAGATTTGTCAAATGAAACAAGTGCTGAAATGTTTAAGATTAAGAAATTGGAAAGTCTGTTTTTTTTAAGCAATATAGCCAGTTCATTTGTGAGTTAGGAAAGAATTCACATTCCTGTGTTGATTAGTGAATGTGTGTGAGAAAAAGAAAATAGTGAATGTGGACCATCCATATCAAATAATTGGACAAAAATTGTTAGAAAGAGATAGTGTAATCGAAGAGTGTGTAGATGTGAGATTTGTTAGCACAGTGGTGATGTTTAGAACTCTGCACGTGGAAGAAATCTCTCACGTGAACTTTATAAAGAAAGAAGTAGAAAGGTTTGTAAATGAAATCTCAGAGAGACTCTAGTAAAGCTGCATACTGTGAAAAACTACGCAGGTAACAGAAATTCTACCAGAATGTTAGACCTCATGACGTTATACCTGGCAAGGCCTACCCAGGGCCAATAATCTAAAATTGCTGGCTCAGGGTAGATGAAATCAGTTTAGATCTTGTTAAATGAATTTGCATTGTCAAGCCATGGCTTCCTGATAATACATTTCAATTAATATGTTCTTGACTGGATTCTGACCATAGTCCCCTATCTCTGATTCTGTACTTGGATACTTTTAATAATCTACTGCTTCCATGTTTGTTCCCAAAGCCCTGAAATCTGTTTTTTTTTTTTTGTTTTCCTGAGAAAATTCTCCCCCCTCCCCTATCCAGCCACGATTGATTTTTTTTTTCTCATCACTTAGCTCTCACAATCACTGAATTTTATGTTTCCAAACTGTGGACTAAGTTTATTCCCACCCCCACCCCTCCAGTCTCCAGTAGTGATGTAGGAATGAAAGAAAGAAAAAAATGTGAAGATTCCCTACTCCCACCCCATCCTCAGTTGTCTATACTGTTTTCTGACAAGCATGGTTATTCCTCTTTCTCAATTAGCTGTTCTTAAACATCTCCAACGCCTCTTTCGCACGTAAAGTCTGGGAGCATTTCCCACTTAGAGACTAGGCTGGCCCCTCCTGTATAAATAGAAGCAGTTCATCAAAAAGACCCTCAGCACAGAAGGGCTGAAGACACAAAAAGGAGTAAGTTTCAGATCTAGAGGGTCACTCAGTCTCGTGGAGGAGGCAAACATATAACTAAATAATAACTTGTGAAAGAAAAAGGCTGAAAAAGAGATGGATAAAAGATCCATAGGAGAATGGCTAACTCTGCAAGGAGCCTGACTGGTGTCGGGGAAAGTTTCACAGAGAAGTTGCTTCACTAATGCTTGAAAAATGACTAAGAATTCATCAGACAGACAATGGTGGGCAGACAACAATTCTGTGTACTTGTGTGTGGATGTGTAATATATGTACAGTTAAAAAATCAAATACTAACAAGGATTTTATAATGAAAAAAACAAGATACCCCTACTTCACCTCTTGCTAGCTTCAGCTATTCTTCTAAGAATAGCTTACTTATTTTTAATTTTTAAAATTTAAATTATACTTTCAGAGTATTCTATATATTCAATGGTTCAAATTTACAGTGGTTTAAAAGTATAACCCTCTTGCCATTGTTTTCAAATACCTGATTTTCTTCTCAGGAGACAAACAAGGTATCTTGTGTGGCCTTACAGACATATTATTTATGTTTTAAAGGAAAAAAAAATGCACCTGACAATGTGAAACAGGAAGGGATGACTTTATTTATAGCTACCAAAGCAGGGGGGCACGAGTAGAACTTTCTACAAGGAAGTGGGCTGGTGGGGGATCAGGTAGCTCAGTTTTATAGTCAAGGTAAGGGCAATGTAAAGTACTAGCATAAAAGGGGAAGAGGAGGACGAGGGCCAGTCTGATAACTTGGAACAGCTAGTATTTGAAGCTCTATTTTTTTTTTCCTTTTATCCCTGTGGTCTGAATTGTTTTTCTCTGCAGTTCAACAGCTGCAAGATTAGTTTCCAGGGAGTTAGGGCACTTCCACTTTTTTCTCATGCTTGTGGGTTTATATAGATTTTTAATTCCCTTACTATTAACTTCTTGGGGCCTTGAGGTTGGTCCTTTCCCCTTCTTAAGCTTTAAGTTCCAGACTGTACTTTCAGATTTTTAGGGATTAAAGCTAAACAAACATAAGGCATTTTTAAAACCATTTGCTTTAGTTTCCTAAGGCTGCTGTAACAAAATACCATGCAAACTTGAAGGTTGTTTAATACATTTCTTAAACAATAGAAATGTATTGTCCCATAGTTCCTGAGCCTGGAAGTCTGAAATCTGTAAAGAGAATTCTTCCTTTTCTCTTCCTAGCTTCTGGTGGTTTGCCTGCGGTGCGTGGGCTTCAGTCTCTGCCTCAGCCATCACACGGTGTTCTCCCCTCTCTGCCTGAGTCTCCTCTCCTGTTTTCATAAGGACAACAGCTATAGTGGGTTAAAGACCACCCTAATCCAGTTTGTCCTCACCTTAATTAATAATACCTTCAAGACCCTATTTCCAGATAAATTCACATTTACAGGACTGGTGGTTATGACTTGAACATATCTTTTTGGGGGACACGATTCAATCCATAAAAAATAATATATTGAATAATAATATATTGAATCATGACATTTTAGATTTGGAAAGTACATCATGTATGACTTTGTCTGAATTGCAGATTTGCAGTTGAGAAACTTAAAGTCCACTTTAGAGTGCATTAATTTTGTTAACTAAGTTCCTCCAGCAATGTCCAGCACCTCTGGAGCTAGTGCTGGCAGTGAATGGCAGGCAACACCCAGAGTTTGAAACTGGTGTAGTATGTTGTTAGTGGGTCAAGGGATTACATGATGATCAGGTTCTGACAGGAGAATTTGCAGAAATAACTTATCATGGATTCTATGATGGATAGAAAGGCAAATGAAACTGGAAAGAAATGGATAGACTGGGATAATAGCAAAGATAGAAGATTTGAAGATTGTGAGGGCAGAAATAGAGGTACAGTAAAAGCTGGAGAGGGAGAGGCAGAGTAGAGAAATTCTGGTCAAAGAGGAGAATAGCAGAACTCCCCCTGTTTACACCTTCCTATACTTTATTGGTAGATATAGAAATTTGATGAAACATAATAAGTTACATATGGAAATTATGTAACTTAGAAGAAAATGTTTTGAAAAAATGAAATTGCTCAGTTAGCTTTGTCTAATAGCTAAGGCAAAAAATGGTAATATCAATTCTTTTTGCATCTTTTCATTTTGTCCCTGGAGCAATTATGTGGCATTGAGTTAATTATGTTCCCTTTGAAGTCTTAGAAATTTAATACATTTTATGTCTACATTTAGTACACTACCTCTCATTCAAGAGTTTCAAAGCTTTAATAAAAATATTGCAGTTTTTTGCCACTGAGTAAATCAACCTGCTGTGATATCAGTAGAAAATTGTTATCACAATGCACCTATAAGTGTCCTTGAAAAGAATATGATGAAACTGGAGTGCTCACATGGTTTGGTTTAAACATAGATTAGGATAATCTGTTGAAAAACAATATATTCTTTTTGTAGAAAAAGATTTAAAAATTCTATATAAACTAGGACTTTTTGGTCATGGTCTTTAGTTTTCTTCTGAAAACTAAAGAAGCATCAATTCTTTGAAAAAGAGGAAGTTTTATTATTTATATGCTAATCACCTTCATTTCCTATTTATATTTTGTCTTCAACTTTTCAGAAAGAAACCCTACTGTTACATGAAATCCTTTTCCTCTTCAATAAGAAGGGTATTATTTCTTATTCTTTAAACATTCTTTATGAACATTTTCCTTCTATTTTGCTATATCCCAGGTCCCTGAAAGAAAGAACTTTGATCTTGTGAAGCAACAGAAAAGCAAAGTTACTACTTTAAACATGTAAGCAGCTTCCCAGAAATAAGCCTTTGGGAACATTTAGGAATTAAACAAAGGTATCTTCTCTCAAAGGACACAGAAAGTTTCCTAACAGTCAAAAGGGCACCCAGAATATTCAAAATTTCTGTAAGAAACTATTTAAATAGCACATTTTTCCCCAAAAGGGAATTATTTGGAGATATTAAGCAATATGCAGTTTTTAAGATGAAGCTAGTGTAATGAATTTTAAAAATATCAAATTCATATCCATTGCTGTGGAATGTATGTAGAATGTTTAATCAGGGGGATTGTGAATGTAAGGAAATGGTTAGAGTTGATGGTAACACATTATAGTGATTATAATCAACATTGCTGATTTATAAATGTGATTGTGCCTTTAAGGGGTCATTTAGAGAGGTTAATGTCAATTGAAAGAAAGCTAGAGTATAATCTAGGGACTGTGTAAAATAGTGATTTTGGTGGTGGATGATGATTGTGGTTAATAGTACAAATACAAGAATGTTCCTCTATTACAAGGTATTAAGAATAAGAAGATACATGGTAAAAATATAACTAATATAAAGACTATAATTAACAGTAATAAACTAATATTTTTACAATGGCAAAGAAGGTGGTGTATCAATACTAAGGGCCAATAATGGGGGAAAGGGGATGTATTAGTCAGCCAAAGGGGGTGCTAATGTGAATTACCAAAAATGGGTTGGTCTTTATAAAGGGTATCCACAGTTACCAGGCCATAAAGCGATACGTTTCTCCTCTCACCACAGTCCATTGCCACGTGTTAGAGCAAGACAGCTGCCGGCATTTGCCAGGGTTCAGGCTTCTGGGGTTCCTCTCTTCCTGGGGCTGCCTTTCTCTCTGGGCTTAGCTCCTGTTTCCTCCACAAGGTCAGCTGTAGACGATCAGGTGAACAGCTTGCTTCTCTTCTCCTGGGGCCTTCTTTCCAACATCAAAACTGCTTCTCAAAAGACTGCTTCTCAAAACTGTTCTGCAAATGCCTTTTATATTTGTTTCCCCACCCACCAAGGGGTGGGGCGCAACACCCTAATCATAACTTAATCATGCCCAGATTAACAGGTCAGTTTACAAGCATGATCCAATTATATTTTTGGAATTCATAATTACATCAAATTGGCCAATGGTTACAGGGGGTATGGGATTTTTCCTTTTGGAGTAATGAAAATGTTCTAAAATAGACTGAGCTGATGACAGCACAACTCTGTGATGAAACTGAGAGCCACTGAGTGTATATTTTGGATGGATTATATAACACAGCAAACCCCATGGTGAATGATGGACTGTGGTTAACAATGTAAATTTAAGAATATTCTCTAATGAATTATAACAGATATACAATACTAATACATGGTGGTAATAATAAGATGGTTTGTGAGAAAAAAATACATCAAATACAAGCTCTGGACTATAGGTAGCAATAATATTATGATGCTCTTCTTTCATCATTTGTAACAAATGAGTCACAACAATATAAGGTGGTGGTAGTGAGGCAATGCATGGGAATCCTGTATGGAATGCATGATAGTTTTTTTAAACTCAAAACTTTTCAAATAAAAAAAGAAAGGAGACAAAAAAAATTCATATCCATTGCCTGATTTTCTGGTATATTGATAGGTGTGTTTTTGGTGCCTGAAATTGGGAACCCTGGTCTAGAGAGCACTGTGGTTGTTATGCTATGTCAACTCGGCCAGGTAATGGTGCCCATTTGTTTGGTCAAGCAAGTACTGGGCTAATTGTAATACAAGGGCATTTTATGGACTCTATTCATCAGTGAGTTGATTGCATAGATGGCTGGTTACATTTACAATTAGCTAAGGAGTTTGTCATCAGCAATGAATGACGTCTCATTCAATCAGTTGAAGGCCTTAAAAGGGGAAGTGATTTCGGCATTCAGAGAGAGAATTCTGATCTGCACTTCTGACAGACAGCTTCTCCTGGGAACTCATCAGAAACCTTCCTTGGAGCCCCTGGATTACAGCCTGCTTGTGGAATTTGGAGTTCTACATCCCCACGGTTGCATGAGACAATTTCATAAAATCTTATAATATTTACAGATATCTCCTGTCAGTTCTTTTTCCCTAGAGAACCCTGAATAATTCAGCTTGGTATCAGGAGTAGTCTTTGAGAAACAGAATCTTAAAAATGGGATTTCTGAATTGGTTCTGGAATTTTTGCAATTGGCTTTCAACTCTGATTAGATTCAAGGGCTCTAATGACTCCCTTTCCAATAATCCAGAGACCACTGACAGTGCATGGCATGAATTGGCACCAGAGATATACACAATATCACCACTGGATATGACTACTTCCATGCCTATAAGAGGCAAGGATCTGGGTGAGAGTGTTTTAAGCATTTTACCAGAGTTTTTGTGGAATTAAAGGTACAATGATGTTGTCTGGCTGTTCCTAAATATTCTGGGTACAGTTACAAAGAAAAAAGGATGAGATGAAGTCTTCAAATTTGCAACTTAAGTGTAAGCACCATATGAATGATGTGAAAGTTTCTATGTGTGCTCTGAAAGAAAATCTTATATCCTGTAAATGTAGACTTGAGACCTCTGAAAACCAAACTCACAGTCTCATTGTATGAGTAGTATACTTACAAAGGAAACTAAACTCTCAAACTTGCAGGGTGTCTGCTGTTAAAGTGAGGGTATTCATTGAAAAGGAGTGGACCTCTGAGAATTGGGATGGGGACATATGGATTGATGATGATATCAGTGGGGACATTGAAACCCTAAATTCTGCTTAGACTTTGCCAGCTAAACCTTGTAATGGTCTGCCTTTTGGAAACCACCCACTGTCGAGCTTGCATCACCCAACCCCCAGCCTGCCCCAAGGAGTCCAGACCTCCTCCCTGCCCTGAGGCAGGTACAACCTAACTTCAAGCCTGCACTGCCCAATCTCATACCTGCCCCAAGGGGTATCCACCACCTCCCTGCCCTGAAGAAACCATCACCCAACGTCTACCTGCTCTGAGGCATCTGCCACCCAACCCCCACCTGAAAGGATTAATACTGTCTCACCTGATGAAAAGGCAAAGGAATGCCCTGAGGTCAGTAGCTTGCAAGAGATTTCTAATTCTGCCCCTTACCCACGCCCACCCTTCTTTTCCAGACCTATAACTAGACTAAAATCATAACAAGCCCCAAAGGTGAAGTAGAAAATGTGACCCATGAGGAAGTATGCTATACTCTAAAAGAACTGCATGAGTTTTCCAATTTGTATAGACAGAAAACAGGGGGATATGTGTCGGAATGGATATTAAGAGTGTGGGATAATGGTAGAAGTAATATAAATTTGGATTGGGCTAAATTTATTGATATGGGCCCACTAAGCAGAGATAATGGATTCAGTGCTGTAGCTCGAGGGGTTAGAAAGGGCTCTAACTGTTTGGGTGGCTGGCTGAAACATGAACCAAAAGATGGCCTAGAATGTCTGAGGTTGGGATGCCTGATTTACCCTGGTATACTGTAGAAGAGGGGATCCAAAGGCTTAGAGAGATTGGAATGCTAGAATGGATTCACCATTTAAGACCTGCCCACCCACCCCAGGACTGTCCAAAGGACACACCTTTAACCAGGACTGTGAGGAAAAAATTTGTGAGACTAACTCCACCTTCCCTGAAGAGCTCTATGTTGCTCTTCTCTTTAGTCCAGATATTACTGTGGGAACTGCTGTCGAAACTAGAATCCTTAAACACTGTGGAGATAATCAGATCCTGGGCTGGCCAAAAGCCAAATTGCAGCACTTAATCACCAAAAATATGGTGGGTGTGGCTACCAGAATGAAAGACAGACTCAAAGCAGTAATCAAAAGAGTCTGAGATGCATAGAGCTATGAAATTGGCTAATAGATCATGGGGTACCTAGAAGTAAAATACGTGGGCAGTCTACTAAATTCCTACTTCATCTGTATAAGCAGAAGAGTTCTAGGTTGACTGTACAAAACCCTATCTTGAATTACAGAAACATGGCCCCTTAATTAATTCCCAGATTTGAGACAGTTTACAAACCCAGAGCCCCTTGAATGAGGGGTAGGCCAGGTCCTCTTGGGGAAGTATCCTGCTACACTGCCAAAAATTTATACTGTTGCTCTTCCTCCCAGCTTTCTCCAAAGAGACCTACAGCCTTTTACCAGGATAACCATGCACTGGGGGAAAGGAAATGGTCAGAGATTTCAGGGATTATGAGACACTGGTTCAGAAGTGACGTGAATATCAGAAGACCCAAAATGTCACTGTGGTCCACCAGTCAGAGCAGGAGCTTATGGAGGTTGGCTAATCATTGGAGTTTTAGCTCAGCTCCATCTCACAGTGGGTCCAGTGGGTCCCCAGACCCATCCTGTGGTTATTTCCCCAGTTCCAGAATGCATAATTAGAATAGACATACTCGGTAACTGGCAGAATCCCCACAATGGATCCCTGACTTGTGGAGTGAGGGTCATTATGGTAGGAAAGGCCAAGTGGAAGCCACTAGAATTGTCCCTACCTAGCAAAATAGTAAATCAAAATCAATACTGGATTCCTGGAGGAATTGCAGATTAGTGCCACCGTCAAGTATCTGAAGGATGCAGAGGTGGTGATTCCCACCACATCACCATTTAATTCTCCTATTTGGTCTGTGCAGAAAACAGATGGATCCTGGAGGATGACAGTAGATTATCGTAAACTTAACCAGATAATGACTCCAATTGCATCTGCTCTTCCATATGTGGTATCATTTCTTGAGCAAAGCGACACATCTCCTGGTACCTGGTATGCAGCCTTTGATCTGGGAAATGCTTTTTTCTCAATTGCCATTAGTAAGGACCACCAGAAACAGTTTGCTTTCAGCTTTCAAGGTCAGCAATATCCCTTTACTGTCCTGCCTCAGGGGTATATCTACTCTCCAGTCCTATGCCATAATATTGTCTGCAGGGTCTTTGATCGTTTCTCCTTCCAACAAGACAATACACTGGTCCATTATTTCGGTGATATCCTGCTGACTGGACCTAGTGAGCAAGAAATAGCAATTACTCTAGACTTATTGTTAAGGCATTTGTGTGAAAGAGGGTAGGAGATAAATCCAACAAAAATATGTCAGTGAAATTCTAGTTATCCAGTGGTTATGGCATGTCGAGATAACCCTTTTAAAGTGAAGGAGAAGCTGTTGCATCTGGTCCCTTCTATTACCAAAAGAGAGATACAACACTTAGTTGGTCTCTTGGGGTTTTGGAGACAACACATTCCTCATTTGGGTGTGCTACTCTGGCCCATTTACTGAGTGACCAAAAATGCTGCTAGTTTTGAGAAGGGATCGAACAAGCAGAGGCTCTGTGACAGGACAAGGATGCTGTGCAAGCTGCACTACCACTTGGGCCATATGATACAGCAGATCCAATTGTGTTGGAAGTGTCAGTGGCAAATAGAGATGCTGTTAGGATCCTTTGGAGAATCACAATGCAGACCCTTAAGATTTTGGAATAAAGCCCTGCCATCCTCTGCAGATAACTACTCTCCTTTTGAGAAACAGCTTTTGGTCTGTTGCTTGGTCTTAATAGAAACTGAATTCTTAACATGGATCACTAAGTTACCATGAGACCTGAGTTGCCTATTATGAACTCGGTATTTTCTCACTCACCAAAATAAAAAAGTTGACATGCACAGCAGCACTCCATCATAAAGTGGAAGTGGTATATATGAGATAGGGATCTAGCACATCCTGAAGGCACAAATAATTTGTATGAGGAAGTGACCCAAATGTTCAAGGTCACCACTTCTGCCATGTTACCTTCTCTTTCCCAACCCACAGCTATGGCCTCTTGGGGAGTTTCTTATAATCATTTGACTGCAGAAGAGAAAACTCAGGCTTGGTTTACAGATGGTTCTTCATGATAAGCAGGTACCACCCAAAAATGGACAGCCACAGCACTGCAGCCCCTTCTGGGACATCCCTGAAGGACAGTGGTTAGGGCAAATCCTTGGAGTGGGCAGAACTTCGAACAGTGCAACTGATTGTTCATTTTGCTTGGAAGGAGAAATGGCCAGAAGTGCACTTGTACAGTGATTCATTGGTTATTGCCAATGCTTTGGCTGGATGGTCAGGGACTTGGAAGGATCATGATTGGAAAATTAGTGGCAAAGATATCAGGGGAAGAGGTATGTGGATAGATCTCTCTGAGTGGACAAAAAAACTTCAAAACATTTGTGTCCCACCTGAATGCTCACCAGCAGGTGACTTCAGCAGAGGAAAACTTTAGTAATCGAGAGGATAAGATTGCTCTGTGGATAGCACTCAGACTCTTTCCCTAGCCATTCCTGTCATTGCCCAATGGGCTCATGAATAAAATGGCCATGGAGGTAGGGATGGAAGTTATGCATGGGCTTAGCAATATGGACTTCCCCTCACAAAGCCCGACTTGGCTACAGCCACTGCGAAGTGCCCAAGCTACAAGCAGTAGAAACCCACACTCATTCCCTAACATAGCACCATTTCCCAAAGTGATCAGCCTGCTACCTGGAGACACGTTGATTACATTGGACCACTTCCATCATGGAAAGGACAGAAATTTGTTCTAACTGGAATAGACATGTACTCCGGATATGGGTTTGCCTTCCCTGCACACAATGCTTCCTCCATCACCATCTGTGGATTTACCAAATGTCTTATCCACCACCATGGCATTCCACACAGCATTGCTTCTGATCCAGGAACATACTTCACAGCAAATGATGTGTGGGTATGGGCACATGCTCATGGAATTCACTGGTCTTACCATGTTCCCCATCATCCTGTAGCAGAGGAATTGATAGAACAGTGAGATGGCCTTTTGAAGACTCAATTACAGTGCCAACTAGATGGCAATACCTTGCAGGCCTGGGGCACTGCTCTCCAGGAGCCTGTGTATGCTCTAAATCAGCATCCATTCTATGGTGCTGTTTCTCACATAGCCAGGATTCATGGGTCTAGGAATCAAGGAGTGGAAACGGGAGTGGCACCACTCACTCTTACCCTAGTGATCTACTAGGAAATTTTTTGCTTTCTGTTCCTGCCACCTTAAGCTCTGCTGGTCTACAGGTCTTACTTCCTACAAGTAAAGTGCTTCCACCTGGGAACACAACGATTCCATTGAACTGGACGTTAAGACTGCCACTTAGACATTTTGGGCTCCTCGTGCCTCTATATCAACAGGCAAAGAAGGAAATTATTGTACTGGCTGGGGTTATTGATCCTGACTATTAACTAGAAATAGAACTGTACCAACACTATGGAGTTTGCCTGGAATACAGGAGACCCCTTAGGGCATCTCTTAGTACTGCCATGCCCTGTGATTAAAGTCAATGGAAGATTGCAACAACCCAATCTAAGGAGGACCAACAATGGACCAGAATATTCAGGAATGAAAGTTTGAGTCACCCATCTGGCAAAAAACCACAGCCAGCAGAGGTGCCTGCTGAGAGTAAAGGGAATATGGAATAGGTAGTGGAAGAATGTAGTGATAAATATGAACTTTGGCCATGTGACCAGATACAGAAATGAGGACTGTAATGGTCATGAATATTTCTTCCTTGTTTTGTTATGACTGTTTGTATATGTACTTAAAACAATTATTTTGTTTTCTCCCCTAACCCTTTTCATATGACATAAGTTGTATTAGTTTCATAGTGTAGTATTTAAAGATGTCAAGTTTAAGAGTGACTATTACTCAAGAACTTGCAACCCATTCTGGAGGGAATTGGTGTGTTTCCAGTTGCACACAGGACAGTTGAATTTTGTTGGGCAGACATATATGTGTCTGTCTGTCTATCTATCTATCTATCTTTCAATCTAGATACAGATATATAGATATAGATCGGTTATTGTTTTTATTTAGAGACTAAGTATGGTTTAAGTTGATGTATATGGCTGTCATGTTGACAAGGGGTGGACTGTGATGGTTAGGTTAATGTGTTAACTTGGCCAGGTAATGGTGCCCAGTTGTTTGATCAAGCAAGCACTAGGCTACTTGTAATACAAGGGCATTTCATGGACTTTAGTCATCAGTGAGTTGATTGCATAGATGGCGGTTACATTTACAATTAGCTAAGGAGTTTGTCATCAGCAATGAATGACTTCTCATTCAATCAGTTGAAGGCCTTAAAAGGGGAAGTGATTTTGGCATTCAGAGAAAGAATTCAGATCTGTACTTCAGACAGACAGCATCTCCTGGGAACTCATCAAGGACCTTTACCGGAGCCTCTGGATTGCAGGCTGCCCTGTGGAATTTGGAGTTGTGCGTCTGCACAGTGGCATGAGAGAATTTTATCAAATCTCGTAATATTTACAGATATCTCCTATTGGTTTTGTTTCCTTATGAAATCCTGACTAATACAAGCAGAGTTGTAAATCTCTTCAGTCACATAAAAGAATAAACTTGAGACCCTATGAGAGTCCACTCAGTTTTTATCTACCTAATTTTATCTAGATAAATAAATTTCCATTAAAAATTTTTTTAAATGTCCATTTATTTTGATTGCCTCAAAGTATTTCATTGAATTAATATGCTAGAGTTTATATAGCTTACGTTGTTGAATTTTTCCAGTTTTCACCCTTTACAAATAATGGTTTTATGCCTGCCTTTTTATATATGTCTACATTTTTATTGGGTATATGCACAGCAATGTAACTACTAGGCATAGGTATGACATATATCATAAGATAGGAATATGTATGTCATATATCAATATTAATTGATACAACCAGTTTTCCAAAGTATTAATACCAATTTGTACTCCTACTGCCAGCAACTGCAAGGGTTCCAGTTTTCTACTTCCTCACCAACATTTGTTATTTTCTGCCTTGTACATTTAATTCATTCTGGTGGATATGTATTGGATTTAAATCTTGTTTTTGTTTTGCATTTTCCTCATACACTTATTTTTGTTTATTTTTTGGCTTTTTGGATATTCTGTTTTATGGAATGCCTATTCAAGTCATGTTCCTTTTTTGTTTTCTTACGATTTTTAGGAGTTCTTTATTTATTATGGATATGAGTCCATTGTCAGGTGAAGATATTTTAAATTTCTTCTTCAAGTCTGTGTTTGCCTTTTCAGTCTATAAATGGTGAATTTTAATGAACACAAGTTCTTTATAATGTAGTCCCAGTTATTAATTTTTTCCTTTACAATTAACACTTTTGGAGTCTTTTTTTTAAAGAAAGCTTCCTGCTGCAAGATTATGAAGATATACTCCTGTTTTTGCTAGAAATGTTGTTTCATTATTCTTATCTAATTTGTAATGCATATGAAATTGATGGTTTGCATAGTGTTAAGTAAATGTAAATATATGTTTTTGTTTTCCATGTGGTGGGTGCTATTCAATTTAGCAGTATAATTCCAGGATCAGTGTTCCTGAATCGTATTAGTAGCAATGCTTCAATATATGTTCATCAATTATAAAAAATATACCACACTAATGAAAGATGTTGTTAATGGAGAAAACTGTGGGAGAGGGAGGGTTGAGGTATATGGGAATCCACTATATTTTGGTTTAACATTTATGTAATGTAAAGCTTCCTTAAAAATAATAATAATAATAAAGGGGAAAAATCCTCAAAAAAAAAAAAGAGTGTTAGAAATCTCCACCACCAGTGAATAAAATGAGAGTTAATTAGTATTTTGAGAGAATAGGACTATTATTCCAGTACTGTAGCCTGTGCTTCTAGCATATATCCTTTTTTCTCTCATATGAGCAACCTGATTGAAGGAGAAAGTGAGAGGCTATATTGATAATCTCATTGGGATAAGAATCTTTCTATGATCCCATGATCACAAAAGTTAATGATGCTGGATTCTATAAAAAAGCTGTAACTCTTGCCAAGGGCCCCAGAGTCATGGGTCATCAAGTAGCAACCAAAGGCCAGTGACTCAAAAAATCAACTGCTGCATATGGATGTAGTTTTCACGATGGCATGGAATTTTAAGAGAAAAATGAACTTTAATTTAAGTGGATTAAAAATAAAATATTCACAGAGGCACTGCTTCATTCCTGACTCAGTTTAAATTTTCTTATATCACACTTATCAACTCGTATTGAACAGCTCATACCTGAAGCTTCCCTTTACCTCAGTAAACTTGTATTAAAATTGAAAGGCAAATCTCGTACTAGCAAACCCACAGCTGTGGACATTTTTGCAGTTTTCGTTCTTTTCTTTTATTTTCTTAATGAGAAAGCCAGATCTCTTTTCCTTTCCATTTGACCAGAATCATGTGTGACAGTTCTTGCTTCTGTTAATGACACTTGAAGCAGAATCATTTCCTGCTCTTCTGATTGGAGGTCTCTTTAACTTAAAGAAAGAGTGCCCTGAACACGGAAACTAAGCAAAGAACTAGGTTCCCATGATTCCAATCTTCCAAATAAGACATTTTCAACTCACCTCTGAATTCAAGTATTAATATTGATGGACAGTTGCTACTAAATTCACCTCATGGTCTACAGGTCATTTAGCATGGTTTGCCATTGCAGCATCTGATATGCTAATTTTCCATTTGTATTAGATTCTTGAATGGAGCCAACATTTTTATTATTTAAACTTTTTGAAACAAAGTTATATAAGGAAATACCCATTCTACATATAATTATTGAGTACCTTCACCGCATGGTCTTTTCTCCCAAAGAACTTACAGACTAACAAGAAAAATGTAAACATAAAATATGCAAAATAATAGAACCACTAGGAAGGAAAACGTTAAGTTACTGCTTTCAACTCCCAAAGGGAATTAAAAATAAAGAAAATAAAGTTGCTATCTAAAAGCTAATCAAATAAAGTCTGCAGATTATGTATGAAATCACCTATCTCTAGAAGTAAATTTTAAAAAATTGTTATAATGTGTCTGAGAAGTCTTGGCTGTTTCAAAAAGCTCTAGCAATAACTTGTACTCTTATCAAAGCAAGTGTAGAAAGTGAATGAAGCTAAGAATGATTAAATTTGTATTGGGTTTTCCTTCTACCAGGTTATATTTACAAAACAAAAAAGGAGTAGTTAGAATGTCCCTAATGATAAAGTTGAAGATGGGAATTTGGCCTAGAAAAGAAAGACGCCAGATCTGGAAGGCAAATACGTGGCAGCATACAAAGGTGTTCTCTGTAGTATGCCATGCACAATTCATCAGGCCTTACCTTGGTCTGATTGAAATAATTTTCAACTGTATAGACTTTTTTGTATTCTGATCCAATTATCAATATCATCTTTTGAAGCTTAGGAGTATGGTAAGCCCATGTATTTTAGGCACAGAGAGATGTGTTTGTTGTAAATACAAAAATTGGAAATTTGATTTATATGTCAGTTTCTAGTGAATTTGCTTAGTATATAAATGGCAAATACTTGCTACAGCTGCCATTATTTCCCATTGCCAGACCAAAATATAGATTAATATATGCTGTCCTACTGTTGTAGGCAACCATGTCAAAAGGATCTTAGCACTTGAGCTGAAACCTATTTGCCAGCCTGGGTTAGTGTGAGTTAGTCTCCCAGAGATTAATCTGTTTTTTAAATGCTCACTGACAAAATCAATATTTTAGATTTGTAGAGGACCAGGTTTTAAGATATTGCGCCCCGTGAAGCTTTGTTGAAAAGCTCGCCTGTCTCCCTGGGTTACATTTCTATCTAGTCTTTTTCTCAGTGTAATACAGATAAATAGGAGGGCAATAAAGATTCTAGCAAGAGAAAATTGGGACAATTCATTTGATTTTTCCAGCAAATCTACTGTTTGAGTACAAAGAGCTGTAGCATGAGAGAGTTGAGAGTTGAATTTATATGTATACATACTAAACCAAAATTATATGATATGCAAGTAATTTCAAACACTATTTTTTAATATTTTTAATTATTTGGATAAGGCAACATGTAAGTTGGTACTTGAAACCTATATTTCAAGTTTGGGTTTAAGCCGAGACAATGTGATGAATTGGAATTCCTGATAGATGCATAGCATGAATAACGATAGTCAGATGGAAATTCACAAAGTATACATGGAGCATACAGGACAGTGGGCATAGGTAATCAGAAGTAGAAATTCAGGATGCAAAGTCAAGAAGGTGGTGTTAGATTGATAGGTGAAACTTTGAATGTCAAACCTAAAGAAGGAGGCAGTCTATAATGGCAGCATGAACACAGAATTTGGTTAAGTAGCCTAACTAGCTGTGTAGTCCTGGCCAATCCCCTTAAAATCATTTCACCAGATTTATATCATCTGTAAAATGGAACTAGTAATTCTGAATCACAGGATTATTTTGAAGACTTCATTTGATAATGTATATAGAATATCTAGGGTAATGCCTGGTATCTTATAAAAATTTAACAGGTTCTAGTTGTACCATGCCCCAGAACTTTGGAGTAGGATAAAAAAGAAAATGCAGATGATGTTTAAATTCATAGACTAAGACCTTGATTGGGTGTGTGGAAGGAGGTTAAGGTGGAGGAAAGTGGGCAATAGAAATGTATCCTATGTTTAAAAGAAATTAATTAGTTTAGAAATCAAGAAGAAGGTGAACCAATTTTGAGATAATATTATGAAGTATGTTTAGTCATTAAATTTGATATTATTCTGGGATATCTAGGTTGGGACAGCCAACCATGAGACTGGTGAAAATGTAAGAACAGAAACTTGCAGTTCTGGTATCTGGCAATATTTTTATTAAAGTAGGTTTGGTCAAAAACAGATTGTAAGAACTAATAGTGAGTGGGATGTTAGCAAATAAGAAAAATGAGAGTAGGCAGCTCTTTCACAATTGGAAGCAAAACGTAGAATCAAATAGCACTTAATTTGGGAAGAAATCAATTTCAAGGGAAGGCAAGATCAGTGAAGAGGGAGAAATTGAAGGTGCAAGGTACAGAAAAGGAATCATTATAAAGTAATTGAAATGAAGTAGGATCAGTTGTGTAGAGAGGTTAGATTTGAATGGGGACGTGTCAGAGGAGCTAAGTATAGATACAAATACAGAGAATTTTAGAAGAGGAGGGCTTAATTGCATTTGGAAAGGAATCATTTACATTAGAATCAATGGATTGTATAATTCATTTATTTCCTATCATTGATCATTAGGTTGGGAGTAGAGGCAGAAGAAAAATATAAAATAAAAAGAAGCAAAAAGCATGGTTTACACACAGGGAAAGACACTAGCCAAAAAAGCAACTACAGAAGGACCAGAATCTGCCAGAACACAAGGTGCCTGGAACAGTGTCATTGACATGACTGCCTATGGGGCCCATAACACAGGCAGCATAAGAGATGCTGGGAGGAAACTGATTTCTAGTAAGAAACTTACTTACTAATATAAGTCAGAGACTAGGGAGAAGAACACCCATGAAGTCTATAGAATTTGACCCTTTTACAGCCAATGAAGCGTTTCATTTCTCAGTGCCTGAGCAAACACAAAAGACATATCCTTAATTCTTAAATTTCCAGATATGACAGGCAGGGGCACGACTGTGGAGCAATCCAAAGTAACTGGAAAATCAAGCAGCCACAGCCGTTTATATAAGTAATAGGACGTCTGCAGTGTGCCAGGAATCACGGGAAGAATCTAGACCTATGAAAAAGGAGATGTGTAGGCCCTGGGCCAGGTGGTATGCAGGACTGAGGACTCCTGGGATGGTTGAGGTTCAGATGAGGCCCCAGTTAGTAACAGGATGACTTAGAATGATTATGCAGGATACTTAGTTGTTGAGCATAAAGAGAAAGGGGAACCTGGGAACAAGCTCGATCCTGTGGATGGGGCTAGGTGTGTGTATAGAAAATGGAGAAGGCAGAGTTAAACATAGACTAAGTGGTGTAGAAGGTAACTGAGAGACTGTGGGAATAGGAAGAGACAGAAAACTAGAGATGCTAGGCAGGGCGAGGAATAATTATGTTAGATTAAGTAAAACTTGAGCCAACCAGAGAGCAATATATTCTGGCTAATTATACTTTCTGGTGTATAGTGGACTAAGCCCCAAATTTCTTTGTTCCTATATGTAGAAAAACTTTGAAAATGCTTTAGTCTGCTTTTCTGCTGTAGGAGATAGAGTATAACCGAGATACCTAAATCTTTTGTTTTGATATATCAATATCTTGCTGTGCCCAGGAGCAAACCATCAGATTACCAGTGATTTTTATGTTAAAATTCACATTTAGAAATTGGTCCTGGAATTCTATTTTTCAATTTCTTACCTATCTCATATGTCTTTTACAATAAAACACCTTTAATCTCCTTAGAAAGTTATAAATACATAGACCCATGTTTAAACAATCTGTTGCATTTGTATGTGTGTGTGTGAGACTGTGTGTGCATGACTCTATGCATTTATACATAAATCAATTAGAAATTTTGAAAAAGAAAGTTTATCAACACTGACCCTATGTCATATCTGATAGGTTCTAGCATATTTTTAAAAATTAATATTTGCTATTAAGTTGTGTTTATAACTCTTTCTCTTAAAACCAAAACCTCTTAATTGATGACTATTTGAAATTTGGCTAATTGTTATTTTGCAATATTATGTAATCAGAGCCTGAGTTATATCATAATCCCTCTTTAATTGATCAAAACCTTTATTCTGAAAGATCAAGGAAAATTTGCTGAGATAAAATGTCATTTAAAATGCATTGTATAGGAAGCAGATGTGGCTCAAGCAGTTGATCTCCTGCCTTCCACATGGGAGGTCCTGGGTTTGGTTCCTGGTACCTCCTGAAAAACCAAAAACAAACAACAAGCAAAACAAATGGAAAAACCAACTCAGGGAAGCCAATGTGGCTCAGTGGTTGAACACCAGCTTCCCACATATGAAGTCCCAGGTTAATTCCCAGGCCCCCAGTACCTCAAAAAATAAAAAATAATAATAAAAAATAAAAATAAAAATAAAATGCATTGTATAGAAAATACTTTTTAACTCTTTTATTATAGTACTTGTTTTTTTTCTTTATTCATGTCACTATCCTGCAGAGAACACTTGTAGTAACTTTATGAAGTAGTTTCAACCACAGTTTTGAAATCTTGTCAAAATGATGCACAAATCCAAACTGTGAAGGAAAAGTAATAGAAGGATGATGAATTTGGAACTGAATAGAAGAGATAAATAAAATTTAATATCTCTAAGTTGTTACATGCAGGGCTGATGATAAGTAGGTATGCACCAATAGAGCTCCTCTACCTATTGTTTATGGCTGATGTCCTTTCTGGTTGCAGATGTCCCATTTTGATGGCAGGGTGTATGTTTTATAGTGGTTGTCAAATATTTACATTCGCATTCCCAACCACATGAGTGCTCAAGCAATTTAAAATTGTGAGACATACATCAGATGATCTCATTAGAGACTTTTTTCTATCCACAAGCTCTTTCTAAACTATCCTGTATTTAGTCTTTAATGAGAAAATATGAAACAGTATTCATATTTAAAACTTTTTAAGCCTAAAAAGTTGTTTAAAACGTTATCTGCCTTTTTTGTTTACTGTTGATTAATTAGCATTGGTATATTGTAACATTACCTTTGTTAATGTACAGTTTCTAACCTGGGAATGTTTCCAGTGATAATTTTTTAAAGCAAAATATCGTAGTTAAATTACCAATTTTATCAAGAAAAAATTCTGCTGAACTTTCCATATATAAGGTGTAACACCTTACACCTTACTTACATAATAGAGTTTCAAAGAAAGCATATTAACTGGATTAATATTTCATAGATAAACTAAACTATGTTTACCTAGAACAAAGTTTCTCAGCCTTAACTATTGCCATTTTGAACCTGATCATTCTTTGTTGCTTGAGGATATCTTGTGCAATGTAAGATGTTTAGCACCATCCATGCTTCTACCCACTAAATGCCAGTAGTATTCCCCCAGTCATGACAATCAAAAACTGTGTCAGATTCTGACAAATGTTCCCACACAGAAGGTGGAGGGGTGCCATACAATTGCCCTGGTTGATAAACACTGATCTGGAACTATTCAATTTTTTAAAAACTAAAATCATTCTCATGGAATTTTTATGGCTGGCATATGACAACAGCTTTTCACTTTTCCCCTGTTAATAACTAGCCAATATTTACTGGGCTCTTTAAGGTGTTTGTCATTGTGTTAATCACTCTATAAGCTATCTTATATAATCCTCAAAAATTTTGAGATGGATTTTTATTATATATACACAGAATCTTCATTCTACTGATGAAAAATTATAAGAATGATTAATAGGTATTTATCTACTAGATTAGAGTATTTGCATTTTATTTTATAATGAAGTAAACATTTCCCAAGTTACTATACTATTTTCTAACAATTTTTACCATGAAATGTGTTTTCTTGGAGAGTGTAATTGGTTTCAAAGTAATACTTAGCTTTCTAAATAAAGTTTAACCAGTAAGTTATGTTATGGTCTTTGAACATGTCATCTGAGAGCTAAAGGGCAAGTCAGTGTGTCTGAGATTTTTAGCACAAAGTAAATAAATTTAAAAAAACCCACATTTAATTGCATACTTAAACTGATAAGGCATTACTAACTGGTGGCAAGAAATCTGAGTTGATTGTAAACTCTGTAAATTAGTTGCCATAGGTAATAGCTAACGTCTATTGAGGTTTTCCTTATGTGTCAGACACTGCTCTAAGCATGTGTCATATATTAACACATGTAATCCTCACATCAAACCTATGAGGTAGGCGAAATGTTTGGCCTAGTTTTATAAATGAGGAAACTGAAATATAGAGAGGTTGGGAAACTATCCTCAGGTCACAGAGCAAGTAGTAGCAAAGCCAAGTTTAGGTCATTCTTATCAAGTATTCTATATTGCTTCTTCAGATATTCAAGGAAAAGTGGAAAATATCATCCTAATCATTTATTCATGACAAAAGAGGTATTAGGTATTCTTAACTCCCATTAAATCATTTACAATCAGTTTGTGCTGTGGACTTTACAAGTAAGATCCATTGCATGACATAGTGGAGAAATTGATCATGATTGTGGATTTTTGTCATGTTTGTGCCTTTAAGCATAAATAGTATATATGGAGTAGATTTAGTTTTAGTGTTTTTGCTTATACAACAGAGAGAGAGAGAGAGAGGAGAGAGACAGATAACTAGTCTAAAAATACATTATAACATATTACATATATGAAGGAATTTCTGAAATAAACAGAATTGTTCAAATTCCCATGGCTTACAAGATAGTACTTAGTTACTGACATGACAAGACCACTAGATAAGCTGAACAGAACTTAGAACAAAAGAGTAATGCTAATTTATTGTGTGAGGTTCAAGTATTCAATCGACCTCACATTGGTCTTGTAGATGAAACAGATACCAATGGAGGACAACTGCTCTGTGCAGGGCTGAAAAGAGGAGCAGGACTGGAGGCCTGGGAATCCTGGGGTGCAAAAAGGGGTATGGGCCTGGCTATTTCACAGCAATACAAATTTTCCTTTGTTGTGAGGCATGAAATAAAGTTTCACTAGGGCCCGGTTCCTCTTTGGTGACCCTGACCTGAGCGCAATGTCGTTGAAAATGAAAATGCTTAAGAACTTTTGGCAGAAATGAAATCACAATTTCAAAAGAGATTCACAGACTCCAATGAGTAGAAATTATGCTTTGTATTTCTATGACTTTATGGTGTTTCTAAATTATCTAGTCTCTGTTCTATATCAGTCCTATTCTATTTCAAGATAAACTGATTTGTTTGAATGCAAACCAACACCACAAAAGGCCATCAACCTAGCATTTTGGAAATGTTGTTTCTGAAAAGTACTATGACTGAGTATATCTCTGAAAGTCTCAATAATATTTCCATCCATAGTTGCAACATTCTTACTAAGATAAAAGTGATCAATGACTATTGTATAATTATGCACTTTTATATAAATGAACTTAATTACGTTTTTGAATTGTTAGAGTACTACTGCTAACTAAAAAGATGCATGTTTCAGAAAAGCTCATTGTTCTTTGTTATTCAGTGTTAAATGTATGCAAGTTTTGGACCTGTCAATATGTGGATCTATGGGGATTGCCCAAAATACCTTTACCTAGATTCAAACTCCAGAACACTTAAATCATAATTTCTGTGGTGGATCCTAGACACAGGTATTTTTAAACACCTCCTCAAATGATTTTAAAGTATAGCCACTGCTCTAGACTAGCATTTCAAGCTTCAATGTAAATACTAATATCCTGGGACTTTGTTAAAATGCACATTCTGATTCTGTAGGTATGCTGAGATTCTACATTTCTATCAAATTTCCAGGTAACCCTGCTGCTGCTGGATGGAGAATGATACTTTGAATAGTAAAGCTCTAGACTTGTGCTGTCTAATACAGTAAAACAAACCATGTCTGGCTATTTAAATATAAACTATTCAAACTTAAATAAAATTTAAAATTCGTTTACTCTGTTGCATCAGCCACATTTCAAGTGCTCAGTAGCCACATGTGGCTAGTTAGTAGCTCATTGTCCATTGTTATTTAATTAGCAGGTTATATGTAGAGCATTTCCATCATCTCAGAAAGTTCCACTGAAGAGCACTACTCTAGACTTTAAATTTATTTTTTGTAAAAAAAAAACTTTGTCCAAAATTCAGAATAAGTATCATTGGATAAATGTAGAAATTTGATAACAAATGTAACCTAACAATATAAATAACTTCTCAGTACAAATACTACAAGATGTTTAGCAATCATTACATCTACCTAATTCCATTTCAGATTGTATCAGGTGTTTCTCAGCCCACCTGCCCGAGGTATGTTTGTTTCTGAAAATTATAATAACGAAAGATTTATTTCCCATCAATCCCCACTAGCTAAAGTGTTGGAACATGGGTTCTCTCTAAATTGATAGTGTGAGATCCCCAGGGTCTTTCAGAACCTACCATTTCTCATCACCTTTCTACACTGATTCTGGCATCAAGGTTTTTATACCGATGCTCCAGTCGCTCCCAATTTATCCTGGAGATTGGTGCTACCACTGGGGAAATTTGCAAATACTCTCACACTATGCCATTGCCAATATCGCTGTCCAGAGCCTCCATACCACAGCAAAATGTCTGCTCCAACCTAGCAGCAGTTGCAAGCACCTCAACTCTCAGCCTAACCCACCAGCGTTGTGTCTTTAGTTGTGTATTTTGTATTGCCTTAGTTTGGTAGAGAAACCCTGGTGATCTAGTATTTATTTTGCTTATTATTATTATTATTTTTTCAACCCCTTTCTTTTTGGTCTCTAGCACTTGTATACACGGAACCTGCTTAGAGCCTCCGGTTAGAACCCACACCAAAGTTTGGGCACCACTGCTCTACCTCTCTTTAAGGAGGGGCTCCATTTCACACAATGTCCAGTGGGGTTCAAGGTTGCAGAATGTATGAGACTGACTAGGGCATCACGCTATCAGGTTGTCAACTCCTTAAGCAAACAGGCCACTGTGTTTGTACCTTGCCAGCTCTTCAGACATAAAATAACGTGGCTGAGTCAGCTGAATCAAAGCCATGCGGAAACCTGATAAGAAACAAAATTGTTCCTTAAAATATTAATACACTCCAAGTGTAATAATCAGTATTTACTGTGAAAGGGGAGAATTCTTATTATAGGAAGAGAAGCAAAAAATAAGGACACAAGAAAGTAGCCATTTAAATTTCCCTACACACTAACTCAGATTCTCTTCTAGTTTTGTAAATAACTATAAATAAAATGTTTTTGTGAATTTTGTACCTGTTAAGTCTATTACAAGCATTCTCATTATCATCAATCATTTTCATTAGATGGCATGCTTCGTGATTTCAGGTTTTTTATTTATTCAATATTAAATCCCATACCCTATACAGCATAATGCATTTTATATATAGCTGCATCCTTTCCCCATTCCATCCTTTTTTCAGAGAGTTTGTCTCACATGGTATTCAATCTTCAAATCTCCTAAATTCTAGCTAACCAATAACTTAACATAGTAAAACATTATGTCAATAATTTAATAATAATAAGTCACAATTGCAAGTAAAGATTTCTCCTCAGCAACTGTTCATTCCCCCCTTAGATACCTGCTATTGGTCATTTCTGGGCTGCTTAGTAGAATTTCTATGAAGAGATTAAGGGAAACAACATTCAGAAAATTATGTTTTTAATTGGGGGAAGATTAAAATAGCTGGTTGAACCTGGATTTATTTATTTATTTTAATATTGGTGTTTTAATTATCCATTTTGACAACTAGGCTGGTTCAAAACTAGCATAGGATATATAAAGTTTGAAACATCCAGTTCTCATTCCTGAACTAGTAGATCCTTATTTTGGTTTTCCTGCATGTGGTCAAAAAGATTAGCAATATGAAACAGTGATCTAGGAAGATCAGCTGGTTGCTTGGAAGGGCCTCCTAAGATTGTCATTATTTTGGTATTGCCATATTCAGGATGTGATTCCAGGCACTTGTTTTGTAGTAATTTATACTACCTCATCCCATAAACAAACAAATAACTAAAATTAATTGGAAGCCAATACTGCAAAAAAAAAAAAAGGTAAAATATAAATGTAACTATCAGGACAAGGAAACAATAGAATAAAAGGTTAAGTTTCTGGGGAGAAATTAGCATGTCAAAATATAGGCTCAGAAGTTGCAGTATTACTCCCAATAAAATAATACACTTCTTGAGGTCAGGAGGTAGTACAAATTTCATATCTTTACCAGTATTTGGTATAGCAATTACATGCAATTGGTATTCAATAAATGCATAATGGTTTGCTGTCTTTTATTAATTTGTTTAAAGAGTAGAACAGAAATGTCCTGGCATTGCATGAAAACATTTTTTTTCATTGACAAGAGCCTGGCCGTATGATAATTTTGACACAATTGCAAAGAGCTAGGGAATTGTACTCCTCTCAGATTTCTTCATTTCCTGGCAGATTTAAACACCTGGAGAAAAAATCCATAGCAAATCATTTGTGGTGGCCACAGTTAAGTTTGGGCATAGTCTCACAGCTCTCAGCATGTATGCTAACTTCAAAATTTAGCTGGAGTCCTTCGAGGATGCGATTGGCTTAGCTGATACCATGTTAGAAGAATGAAATTCCATCTGACATATACTCACTAAATATTATTATTTCTTTATTTTCTTAAAACATGAAAGGTGAAAGACTAAAACGTAATTCTAATTGGCAAAGGAATTTCAGACCGGGAAGGCACTTCTTGATTAGCAGCTGTGTAGGCAGAGGGAGGGTTGGGGGTATGGAAATTTGGCTAAGAATTCACACAGAAAAGTGCTCAATGTGCTTGGAAATAGCTCAATCAGTACTCAGCGTGCTGTGAAAGAGCTCAACTGGTGCTCAACTTCCCGCATATTGAAATGAGTTGAAGGCTTACTTTTAAAAAGTGCTCAATTGGGAGTGCTCAAGTTGTGGTGCCTATTAGTTGAATGCTAATTAACTTTCCCTTTTCATATGGTTCACTTCTCTATTAAGCAGAGAGATAGTTTTGCTGTTCAGTTTTGCATGGACTGTCCTTAAAACATAAGAGATCTGCACATATTTTGGAGAAAATATCTTACCAACCATTTCCATAGCTCTTGCTCCTGCAGTCTCTCTCTTTTCTGTTTTCACACTATTTTCCTCCCTTTTTCTGAGTGATATTGTCTTGTTTGAAGCTATTTTGAGGAGACCAAAATAGCAGAGCCTGCTGGGTGATCTGATCTGATATCTTTTTATTCCTGATACATGGGTTTGGTTTTTAAAAGTGCCCTTTCAGTCATTTTGATAACACTGCTCTTCAGAAATGGTGTTGAGCTTTAATTTGAGTTGAAGAAACTGTTATGGCTTTGTGTTATGTTCCTAAATGTTTACTTTCACCTTTGGTGAACTTATTAATTTCTTATTTTTTTAAGTGAGAAAGATGAGCTGCATAATGTTCTCCATAATAAATAAATAATTCCATTAACGAATTTGCTTAAGATCAAATTTGAGCTACCTATTTTGGGAATGCACTGTGGGAAAAATATACCATGCCTTTTCATTATCACACTATGGCTATAAATTGAAATGAAGCTTTAAATGGATTGTTTTTCTATAGCAACTTCAAATTCTCACAGGAAGAAGCTGTGCACATTGAGGTGTGTGAGGGCATTTGTTAATGCATTCAAGTGAGGTCATGTATTCCTTTAGCAAATACTTAATTATGTATTTCAAAAAAGAATTGAAGTATGTGCCTTTATTTGCAGCTAGCTAATGGTTGCTCACCTAGGTTTATTATTCAGCATGTTTGTAATGCACTTATACAGTGTGGCAGCTCTTTCCCCTAATTACCAATACAAAATCTATTCAGAGGTGAAGGAAGCCTTTGAGAACATTATTCTTTAATTGAGTTAAAAATCAAGCCAAAGTTTTACCTGTCAGTGTCAAAACCTATACTTCAGTTTAATTTTTGATCTTCAATAATAGTGTGGCAAGTAGTCCTCTGAAGTAAAGATTTGAGGAAATATTTAGGTAAATAGAAAGATATGAATATGTATATGTCACACAACAACTGAAAAAGGAAAATGTACCCAATCTTCATTTTTAAGATGAATAAAATCACACCTAATACAGGATTAATGCATTAACCTCCTATCTCATCTCCCAGATAACCACTCTGCAGAGCAAAAGGGACTTCTGGTATGTAAAAGTCATTGGAAAGCCCATGGATATGGTGGATATATGGCATCAGGCTCCTTACATTGCATCATTCATTATGTAGATCATCTAACTCTCCTATTCTACTCTGGGTTTTCCAAGCAACCTTTGATTTTTTTTTGGCTACGTATAGTTCTACAACAGAGAGAGAAAAAGTTGGTCAGATGAATAAATTGGTTAGAAAGTAATTTAGTCATATTCTGGTATATGTGAAAGGGATATGAATCTCATTGGAATTCAATAAATTTGCACCAGGGCTTTCTGTTGCAATGTGAATTTTGTTACTATGAATCTGCACTGAGAGATGGGATGGTGTTTGGTGTTCTCCTAACAGCAATTTTCTGAGTCTGTAGTGATAACGGTCTGACCTTGAATAGTGGTGAATTCATTAAGATAATGACTTTAGTGGAAACTTGATGGATGTCAAAACCTTGTTTAATTTTCTTTTTGAATTTCTGCATTTCTGTGGTGCGTCCACAATAATGCCATGTACAATTTTTAAGTTCAATGAAAATTATTTTCTTTCCTTACATGCTTATATTCAAAACTACTATTAAGATATGTCCATGAAAATTAAAGTTTGATATGTTTAACAAATTGGGGTAATTTATACTGATAATATCCAATTAGGATCTTTCTTCTTTCCTCCCTACTTCCTCAGTCCCTCCCTCTTTCCCTCCCTCCCTTTCTTTCCCCCCTTTCCTTCTGCTTCCCTTCCTCAGTCCCTCCCTCCCTTTCTCTTTCTCTCTTTCTCTCTCTCTCTCTCTCAGAGAACAAAATGAAGGAAGTTAGATAGCAGAGTTTCCCTCACAAATTCTAGCCAATGGCTATAAGAGGCAGTACCATGTTATTGCTTTGCTCTAAAATGATGATAGAAATCTATGCCCTGTTTCCCCTCATACCTCAACCGCCCTCCTCATTGGAAGCCTAGCACTGACCTATTTGGCATATTGAAACATGCCTTTTAAATTACTCTTTACAGAGTTCTACCATGTTCTCTCTCCTGGAAACTAAAAGCTAATTCAGCTTTCTAATCTTTATGATAGAAAAATAATATGTAGAGTTGGTGTTTACCAAGCAATCATACATTCAAGTGATTTATTTGCTTTAATAAATTCAGAAGGTTTTAGGTGGTTTGCATCAATTTTAAACAATTATCTTTTTACATTTGCTTGACCTAGTTAGATAATGATGTGCAAATAGATTTGATTCAATAACACATTAGTAAAAATGTTCAGTGTGGTCTTGAAACAATTGCTTTTAATATTCCTGAACAATAGGAAGCTTGAGGTTCAACCTCCTGTGAGGTGTGTGGTGCTTGTTGGCAATCAGCTCTGACATTTTTGAGACTTTCAGGACAAAGGGGTTCTATTTTGAAAACACTCATTAGAAAGCATATGAATGTGTATCATCTATTGAGCACTAGCTGGTTTGTTTGTTGTTTTCATTTATTGGTGGCCAATATTAAGAAATTGTTAAGGAAGCATCAGTTTATGTTATTTGATAGTTGTATAAGATAATTTTTTTCACTTTTTAATATTATCTTTTCAAAGTTAAGATTTGTAATGTTTCATTAATATGCAAATATTTTCTATGGCTGCTTGTGTTTTTCCTCTACTGTGTGATCTGCTTTCCAATGAAAAATTAATAAAGGCTCTCAACTGTTTCTAAAGTTTTCATCAACATGAGCAGATGTTGTTATTGTTTGTTTGACTGCAACATTTACTTTGAAAGATATTATCTGAGTTTGAAATAAACTAAGCCTTAGTCTTATCATTGTATGGGGTATCAGGAAAATATTTTCCTTTGTTTTTATTTTTTTGGTAACTAAGAGTAGTTATTTGATCATTTGTAGCATGTGAAGAGAGAATTCACTCTTGTTTTATGGTTTTATTTTTATATCAATGCCCAGTCAACAAAAACAAGCAAACATGCAAAAACAACAACAACAAAAAACCACAAACTTGTTAGTTATATGACAGTCCAATGACCAAGTGTCTATAAAGGTGCTTTTTATAAACTACATAGTATACTAAAATTTCAGTCATTTTATCTACTTTGTAAAAATTTAACAGACATTTAGATAATGTGAATGTGGTTCTAAACAATTACAAATTCATTTGAGCATCATAATCTCTTATGGGGTAGGTACTACTATTATTTCCATTTTGCAGATGAAGAAACTAAGGTACGGCAAGTTATATGGCCTTCACAAGGCCTCATGGTGGATTTTTACCCAGGCAGTCTCGCTTCCACGTCTTGCATGTATGCTGTTATAAAAATTCCAAGTGATTCTATTATTCCCCTATGAATAATGAATAAACCACTTCTTGATTGTTGTGAATTAAGTGCTTGCCTGAATGGTAACAGTAGAATTTCTGATGGTGGTATTGTTATTCTTTGACTGAAAAGTGTTCAGAGTTTCTAAGGGACATATCCAAAGGAGAGTATGCTGGGTTGAATTGTGTCTCCCCAAAAGAAATGTTCACGTCCTGACCCCTGGTCCTGTGAATATGACCTTATTTTGAAGTAGTGTCTTTGAAGATGTTATTAGTTAAGAAGAGGCCAAACTGGACTGAGTGGATGTAGCTCAAGCAGTTGAGCACCAGCTTCCCACATGGGAGGTCCCGGTTTCAGTTCCCAGTGCCTCCTAAAAAAAACAAGAACAAACAACAAGCAAAACAAACGAAAAAACCAACTCAGGGGAGCCGATGTGGCTCAGTGGTTGAGTGCAAGCTTCCCACATTCAAAGTTCCAGGTTCAATTCCCGGGTCCCGGTACCTGAAAAAAAAAAAAAAGAGGCTCCAATCCAAGATGTTCTAATAAGAAGGGGAGAACTGGATACAGACAGACACAGAAGGGGGAACACCATGTGACGACTGAGGCAGAGAATGCCATGGATTGCCAGCAAACTGCCAGAAGCTGAAAAAGGCAAGGAAGTGTTCTCTCCTACAGGGTTAAAGAAAGTATGACCCTGCCAACACTTTGATTTTGCACTTCTAGCCTCTGGAATTGTGAGACAATAGATCTCTGTTTTTGTTGTTGTTGTTGTTGTTGTTGTTGTTTTGGGTTAATTTTTTACTTTTAAAGAAGTTTTAGATTACATAAATGTTACATCAAATATGTAGGGGATTCCCATGTACCTGATCTCCTCCTTCTCTCTTTCCCACATTAACAACATCTTTCATTAATGTGCTACATTTGTTACAATTGATGAACACATATTGAAGTGGACTATAGTTTACATTATAGTTTACACTTTGCACCACACAATTTTATAGGTTTTGACAAATATATAATGGCCTGTGTACATTATTGCAATGTCATGCAGGACAATTCTAGTGTTCCCCAAATGCCCCATGTTACACCTATTTTTCTCACCCCTTGCCCTCAGAACCTCTGATGACCACTGCCTTTATATCAGTGATACAAGTTCTTCCATTGCTAGGATAACCCTAAGTCTACTTAAGTCCATTGTTGCATTTCCCCTTATGTTTGTTCATTCCTCAGTCTTGAGGATTTTGGGATGGTGATGCCCAGTCTGTTTCTGATTGAGAGAGGACTTAGATCCCATGGAGAAGATGGATGGAACTGTCTTGCTTGCAGTTGTAGATACTCTCTGTTTTTTGGGATGGGCATTGCCCATCATCATCCATTTTTTAGTTATCCTGGGTGAGTCCAATGAAATGGAGAGTAGGTGTTGCAACTCTGCTGAGATTCAGGGCTCTACCGGCATGTGAACAGACCAAAGATTTAAGTCTCTGGGACATATATTTTACAAGTATAGTGCTAATTATAGGTTTTATTTTTTATATTTTTACCTTTATTTTTTTATTTTTAAAATTCTTTTTAATTTTAATTTTTGTGTTTTAATGATTATTTTATTTTATTATTATTTTTATTTGTTTGTTTATTATTATTTTTCAAAATATCTGTTATTTAAACCACCTAATTTGTGGGTTTTTGTCACAGCAGCCCTAGCAGACTAAGAAAGAGGAGGGAAAGCGAGGAACTCACAAGCAATTTATAGATCACATCAATCCTGAAGATCAAGGAATGAAAATCTCATGCCAACACATTTATTTCATTTAGTCTTAAAGTTTAAAATTTTCAATTAAAAAATCTTTTGAATAGAGTGTGGGCTGAAAATTAAAAACCCACAGTAAAACTTAAAATCTTTATATTGCTACATTTGAGTATATCTAAATATAGTATATCTAAAGGAAAATGTAATTCTAAAGGAGAAAGTCTGAAAGAATCTTGTTAATGCAAATTTACCTTTTTAAGGATATTTTATTGTTCTAGAACCAACTATAATATTAATTGAATTTGACTTCTTTAAGTTTGATTTCATCTTAACTGATCAAAACATCAGGGAGGTTAAACAACCAATTATTGCCAGGATATAAACTACTATATGTATCTTAAAGGCAAAGTAGCTTCTTTCATCACATCACCAAAAATATTACACCTATTTTTCTTTAATAGTATGTTAATAAATTGAAGAAGATATGATTACTTCCATTGGGCAATTTGTAAATCTAAGGTTGACTATTATGGCATGGACAAAAATTAATATAAAAAGTTAAATGCATGTAGAGAAAATAAAACATGTACTTGTTTAAAATCTTAGGTTATTTGAAAGTTGTTTCAAATTTTAAGTGATGAAACTTGATTTATAATTTTTTACCATAGCAACCAGTTGATATTGGGCAAGGTCATGCCTAGCCCTTCTCAAGTTTTAATAGGAAATCAAATATTGCATTTTGCTCATCTTAGACAGAAGATTGTAGCAAAATTCCAGCCTGAGTTTATTTGCTCTTCAACTTGTTTGGGGGTTGGAGGATAACCCAAAAGCAAAATAAAACAAAATAAACCTTTAAATAATTTTCGAATATTTTATAGGTATTATGATAATTACTATGCAAAAAGGTAAATTTGCATTTTAGATTAAGCAAACTGCCAATCTATACTACTGTTGCCTGATGGTGACACAAACATACCACAGGCATCTCATCTTTTAGGCCCAGAAGGAACCCACAGGACTGCTATGTCAATATCGTTCACGCAAGTTAAAAATAATGTCCAGCCTATTAAGTGAAGCAAGTAAATAAAAAAGAAAGTTAAGAGGGTTTCATGATGGGAAGAAGGCACCAATGAGGCGGGTAAGTGGTTTCAGATGACGGTGAGACATTCAATTTAGGCGATCTTGTACTGTTTTATGTTATCTAATAGATAAGAAATATTTTATACTTGAAACAAATGAGTTATATCTCCATGAGACAGAAGGTATAATTGAGATGTTTTAATTATATCCTCTTCATTAACATTTTATCATGAAACCAAAACATGTGGGACCACTGTAGAATCATTATATTTTAGATTTACTTACTCAAAAGTAGCATTTTAAAAATTAAAACTCAAATTTATTATAGAAAAATAACTGCTCTTCTGAAAATATTCATGTATTTTGTAATGCACATAAACTCGAGCTTTTTGATATTGATCATAAATGTGTACCAAGAATATCTTCTTAATTTAGCATACAAAGGCATTTGATTTTTATTTTTGCCCCACATTTATAATTCATATACCAATGAATCTTAAGTCTAGATACAGAATATTGATGAGACATAATTATACACATATCATTGACTAATTTGAGAAATAGGTAGCATGAATTCAGAATTGGAAAATGTTAATGATAGTGGTCAAGAGGATTTGTGAAAAAAGTAAGATAGGAAGAAAGAAAGGAGATTAACATTTATTGAACACCAAATATCTGCCATATGTTATGCTGAGTATATTCATATTTTGCTATAGCATCAAATATTCACAAAGCCCTAAGGGATAGTTATTATAATATTCCCTTGTATAGATGTCTCTGTGCCCAGAGACAGCATGTGGCTTCCTCAAAATCACACAGCTGATAAATGAATGAATCACAATTGGAACTCATTTAATTCCTCATTTATGCCTTACACAAATGAGGATACAGCAGTGAGTAAGGGAGAAAATCTTGATCCTTTCATTAAATTTATTTTCTAGTATGTGATAGCAGAATTAAACATGGTAACAAAAAGGTTTCTGATATTTATAAATACAATGATGAAAATAAGATAATTGCGAATTTCTTTCTGTGGAGGTGATTTACTTTTGTGACCCAGTAATTATTAATATCCCACATTGCTCCTCTCTGCTGTAAGACCTCTTCACAGAGTTAATTCCTATGTAAATTGTGGCTCTGGATTTGTGCCTGGGTTCTACATGCACTTTGTGAGATTTGAACATGTCTGATCCTTAGTTTTCTCGATTGGCAAAATAGAGTTGATAATAATATGTACTGACCTCTCAAAATTGTTAACAGGATTAAAGGAGTAAATCTATGTAAGATTTAAAAATACTACCTGACACCCAGTAAAATCTCAAATATGTGCAATCTATGTTATTTTTCCTATATTTACTTAAGTTGATTATTTTTAATCATGGCTCAAAACACTGTTAAACCACAGAAGGCCTTTATATTGCTGGCTTTTGGTACACAGTGTCACAAACTCTAAGTAAGAGAACCTATTGACTGGAACTCAGGATTCCCTCTGAATATGACATGCTTAGACTTATGTGGACAAATCCTTTATATATCTTATGTCCTCTCTTACTAGCTCTTCTATAAACACTTTTTGGATATATTAAAAAAATATATCCAGTAATGGATCTGAGTAAAGGAAAATAATGGCTTTTATTATTTTCCTTTAAAAAAAAAATAGAGCATGAACTATTACCTATGTTTACGATTTCTGATTGAATCATTTACCCTTTAAAATCTTCATATTTCTACATTTGAGTATATCTGAAAAAAACTATTTAATATAGAAATTTGCTTCTTATATCCTAGCCTAATTGTTACCCTAATGTCTCCCTGTTGTTGAATTGATTCACTGAACTTTTACTGTCTAATGTACTTCCGATATTTCTTCCAGTTCTCTTCCTCTCTCTCCATTGCCATTGTCATTGCCTTTGAGATCTTCAGTTTCTCTTGCCTTGTTTGTTAGCTTAGATTCTAACTGGTCTAAGTCTAGCCTCCCTCCAAAGCACTTTGCCAGTTGATCCTCAAGTGATCTTTCTAAATGGAAAATTGGATGCTATCGTTGCTTTAACTGAAATCTTTTAAGAGTTATTCATAATCCTTACAGTTGTGTACAAATCCCTTCTACCTTCATGTCATGCTATGCATTCTTATTTGCTTTAGGCTCCTTATAATTGTCTGAGAAACTCCTGTCCTTCAAGGCTCAGACTGTATAAGTCAGGGTTCCATCCTAAACAGCTTCCAGACCTTATTAGAATACCTCAGAGAGGTATATTACAATTGTTCTATTTACCAAGGTTTGGGGCAGGTGTGGGTAAGCACAGTGATAATGCTATAAAATAGGCTAATAAAAAAGTAAGAGATATTAGCATCCCAGGACCAAAGGAGTGAGTGGAAGGGGGCGTATCTGAAGCTGGGAGGAAAGGACTTATGTAGAGAAGGCCAGGGGAAAGGATCAGTGAGTTAGGACATAGCTGTTTTGCAAGGAGGGAGCCATTATTTTCCTTTACTCAGATCCATTACTGGAACTCCACACTGGTTGATTGCACTGGAAGCCAGAGGCTTACAGCCATTGTCATGATCCAAAAAATCTGCCAGGTCAGAAAGCTAGGGAAAGAAAGGTAGAGGTCTATTGCAAGAGCCAAATCGAAGATTTCTGAAACAGAGCTTCTCCAGATTCTCCCTGCAATCCATATAGTCCTATTATATCACATGTGCCTTGTATTATAATCACCTGTTGCTGGTTCATCTCCTACTAGACCAACTAGGGCACATAGCATACCTTCTCCATGAATTACAGCAAACTTAAATCAGTGTCAAACTTTAAATAGATATTATTTTATTGTCTTTTTTTCACTGAAAAATTAGACTGTTCTTTTGAGCATATGAAAACACAAATAGAATCTCATAGCTCTAAGTTTATTGGAGTCACATACGGAAAATAAAATTTCACAACTCATGTATGTGATGAGAAGTCAAATATTACAGGAAAACCATTAATGTTATGAAAATCAAAGTAAAGAGGTTATCTATATAGGTCTTCGGGGTGATAAAAAATGAATACAATAATAATTTCAGTAATTATAGACTGAATACAAAAGGGGAAAACTAAGCCACAGATTCTTGCTCTCTAAGTAAGGATAAATTTGAACTAGATACATACAGGGCAAAGTTAAAAAACAGAAGCTTCAACAAAAAAATGTTTCTTGGGAGTGACAAATTGGGGTTTTGATGAACTCTAGCCTTCTTAATCTCCATCAGAAGCCACAGCGTTTCTGACATTTTCAAATTAATATTTGCTCAATTTAATGTAAGTGCTAAAAAATACAACTTTGTACATATAGCTCACCAAAATATACCCTAATCCTTGCCTCCAAACACCCTCTTAAATTAGAATTTTGAAGCTGCCATTAAAAATATAACTATGTCACAAAAAACCAATATGGTGCAAAAGAGATACAGTGAAGATAAATACATTATAATTTTGTATAGTCA
The DNA here is from genome assembly GCA_029593785.1 of Cabassous unicinctus. Lineage (NCBI taxonomy): Eukaryota > Metazoa > Chordata > Mammalia > Cingulata > Chlamyphoridae > Cabassous > Cabassous unicinctus. The sequence goes on along the minus strand of JAQZBX010000432.1, from coordinate 30,818 downwards.
TTAACATGGTGTTAAACTATGTTTTTGCTGATCCTGATTTTCTAGTGTTTGAAGGAAATTTAAAAATATGAAATAAAAGGTTGAGTTCAATCAGTATATTTCATTTAACTACCATAAGGTTACATGCTAAGTTTTCCAGAACACATAAAATTTTATGACTAGTAATTTTAGAAAATATTAAGGTAGTGCTGTTTTGCACTGAACCCCTTTCCTATTCCTAGACATGCAAGGGCACTGAAAAACTTCACCTCAAATATAAAATTATATCCATGTCACATTGTAACAAATGTTTTTAGTCTCTGAAACACTATCTGCTTGCTTTATCTACAAAGTTTCAGTACTTCTGGAGAAAATATATTTATATTCTCCCATTTCTGCCACTCAGAGTTTCTTTTGATGTGAGGTTTTATTTTATATTCAGAGTTCTATTTCATTGTGCTATATTGAAGTTCTTTTTATTTTCCATTGATTTTTTTCCATTTTACACTTTTGTTTTATTTCTTTTCTATTTTCTGTTTTGTTTTAATGAATAGGTATATGAGAATGATTTTAGATTTCAGACTGCAGTGCAGCCCCTCTCCCTTCAGCACTCTCTCTCTGTCTTTCTCTCTGTCTAATATGGAGATGTCTGCATATGAGCTACTCCTAAATCAAAGACCTTTAGTTATTGCAGTTTAACCTGGAAACTAGTGCTGTGGGTACTATATTCTGATGTCCTGGCAGGTGCTTGGACTCAGAAAGGGAGGAAACAGGACCAACCCGCAATCCCAAGCCCCTGAGGAAATATCTTCATGAAAGAAGAATGAATCAAAAGCAGACTTAAAATAGAAAACTAGAGTACATAGGAGATTCTTAAAGATTTTCGTAAATGTGATTTCTATTTTATTTAAAACCTTTGTGTTAGATCATTTCAAAAGCATATATAAACAACACAAACACTTTCAAGTAAACTGGTTTTAAACAACATTATGGTCTAGATATATTTAGCAAGGAAGTAAGATTCTACCAGATACATGTGTTACACTCAAATAATTGGCAGCTGGGACTTTGGAACCACACGGCTTGTGAATGCTCCCATAACGGCAGAGTTTTTGTGCAGTGGAGATTTAACAGGTCATTTGTAGCATTGGGCTATTTTTTGTATAATATTGTGTTTAATTAGAAGTTTCAGGTGGTCTTGTCTGTCTTTTATACCTATATCAAGGAATTTGGACAGTTAAGGACAATGTGTAATTCAATATTTAAAACAAAATACATACTACTTTCTCACCTTTCTCTAACAATTCATTTAGGGAAATTTAAATTGCCATAGAAGCTATTTCCATTGACAGATATGTGCCTGCGTAAAACAGATTTGTTTTCTGTGCTACTCAACTACGTCAGAATACAGAAATATATGGAAAGGATTGTGAGGCTAAAATATGACTGTGCTTACCACATATGTATCAAGAACTGTGAAGGCTCTATTTACAAGGGGAAAAGTGAGCCTCAAACTGTTTCATGGACAGTGGATGAAGTCATGAGTCTCCTGGGTCAGAGACAGAAGATTTTATTACTCACATCAGTGGCAGTAATCAGCATTTGCATTAGTTCCCCTTGTACTCCAAGTCCCACAGGTTCAGTGGAGAGGGCCCAGATGGATGCTGTATACACAGTTGGTTTGCATCACAGCTCAGGAACCACTAGAGTAGGAAGGATTCTGAATCTTTTATAATGGCTGCACAAAAACCTGCCCTTTGCCCCAGAAGCAGGCATTATTTTTATTATACTGACAGTAAACAAATCTACCTTTTGCTTCAGAGGGAGACACTATCTCTGAGTTCCATGGCATTTCACTATATAAACATCCTTAAAAAGATAGTCCAAAACAAAAGGACAGTCAGTGTCTCGCTTACAAAACTTGCAAATACACAAGAGATCCAGAGAAAATTATCTCCCAACAATATGATATTCAATTTTAGCATTTTATTATTTATCCCAAGAAACCTGATTCTCTTTGATTTATTGTAAAGTAAGAAAAGATGTGCATCTGAGCTATAAATGCAATAAATTTATGCTAATAAAATACCGTATCAATTTTATGTATTTTGATTCCTTATGAGCTTGCACTGAATAAAAAAATGTTCTGCTGCTTAAAAAGTATGTTAAAACCACTGGTTTAGAGCAGGACATAGGTACAGCTAGGAAGATCCACTAATTCTATTTTACAACTACAGATTTTAATCTTAATTGTCACATCCCTAGTTAATTATATCATAAATATAGGAGAGTTTTAAAAAATCAGAGCCATTCAAGTGCTAGTCTTTGATATGGATATACTATTTTGATGCAGCTTATGTCCTATATAGTAGGCCAATATGGCATTGAAGAGAGGAGATAAACTAGCATATAATAAATGGAATTGTAGAAAACAAGATTTTCACCATGTTTCATGTGCATGTAATCCTAGCTGTTTCTTAGGACAAAAAATTTGAACTTCAACAAAAATGAAAATTTGACATAATATTCATTAATGCATTCTACTTTAGAATAGTATATCTAATTTCTGAGTTTATAAAACTGTCACATATATCATTAAGCTCTACTATTTCATTTTGTGGTTATGTTTTCATTTTTATAAGACCTGAAACCAGTATGAAAACTTTATAGGAAGAATATTGCTTTCTTTGACTTCTTTAAGAGTTTTCAAAGGATTATTTCAACATCTGGATACAGTCATTTATGAGGGGAAAATATATTTCATTGTCCAACATTTATTTACATTACATGTGAGCTATGTTCTAAATATGTTGATTTTATTTAAAATAATTGTCTAATAAGTTTTCTTAAAAGGATATTGCAAATTTCTAGGCTATTCATTCCAGCACATCTGAGGAACTTAATTAAAAACAAGTAGGGACAAAGATAATAATATAATATATTTCCTCTAATGCAACATTAGCATGCACCTGAATTACCTAGAACGTTTGGCAAAACATAGATTCCTAGGCTAAGTTTCTGATTCAGTGGTTCTGGGTGCCAGAGAATTTGTATGTCTAACAAGTTTGCAGAAGATGCTGATACTACTGGCCAGCATCTTCTTTTGATATTTCTGCGGAAAACACTCAAATATGGAGATGAAGATGAGATTTTAGAACTCTAAAGCCTATTGTCTTAGTTTGCCATGGGACAGCTGATGTAAAGTACCAGAAATGAATTGGCTTTTATAAAGGGGATTTATTTGGGATAAAAGCCCAGTTCCAAGGGTGTGAAATGTCGAAATCAAGACTCAGCAGAGATGCTTTCTCAGGGTTTTGCCACGTGGAGAAACAAGATGGACACCGATCTCTGCCAAGATCCCTGTCTTCCCCTCCAGATTCTACCGTCTCCATAGCTCAGCTGTGGGCGAGGCATAGATAGGATTTGTCTCTTTCCCGGCCTCCTCTGTCAATCTCTCAGGGCTTCTCTGCCTTTCTGCAGCTGTAGACAAACCTGGAGTGCTCTCTCGCATGGCAGGTTCAAAAATGGTAGCTTCTTTTCTTTCTGTGTGTGTGTCTGTCTCTGAGTTTATATGAGACCAAGCAAGAGGGTGGAGACTCAACCTGAGTCATGCCTCACTGCTGTAATCCAATCAAAAGCCTTAAATCAATCTTATCAAGTAACCTAATCAAGAGCCCTCCAACTGAATTCAGTGCAAAAGGTAACACATCCACAGGAATGGATTAGTTTACGAATATAATTTTTGTCTTTTTTGGGATTCATAAAAGAACTTCAAATAGTAACACCTATGCTTCACAAAGATTAGAAAAAGTGTCTACAGAAGAGAAAGAAAGTGTTTCACAATAGGAAATAACTACAAATTTCTGAAAGCCTTTGGCTCTATAACGTAGAGAGGAGAGAAGCACTGTATTTCAGGAGAGCCAGGTGTGACCTATGGCTTCTACTAATGGGTGAGGAGAAGTGTCCTGTGTGGGGATTTACATCTCTGAATCTAACTCTTTATTTATTTATTTATGTATTTATTTATTTTATTTTATTTTATTTTTGAATCTTAACTCTTTTTAACAGGTCAGAGACAGCTCAAAGTCACGAAAAGCCCAGCAGTATCATGCAAATGACAAATCAGGTCACAATGATGATTTCTTCATGGTTCTCATATTTTAAAATAAATGACTTCTGTTATTTAGAGTAAATAACAATATCCCTTTATCAAGAAACTGAAGACTGAAATGATATACTCTCTGTGCCTCATGCCTAATATAAGTCAAAATCACACACCAAAACAAAAATATCTTTTTCTCCAATGACTAGAATAAAATCTCTATAGAAAGAGAATTTTTGTCTCTTTTGTTTTCTGTGTTCCTAACATATAGAATAGTGCTGGCACATACTAGGTGCTCAATAATTATTTTTTTTTTGAATAAACAAATGAAGGAAGGAAGGAAGAAATAAAGAAGAAATGAAAGCATAGAAATTGCAGTACTTGAACTCTGCGTGGATTATTCACAGGATTTTTATGCCATAATTTTGCAGAGTCATAGGCTAGCAGCTCTACACACACACAAACTTCTTTTTATGGCATCCCGTCTGTAGTGATGATCTAATGTAATGTAGGTATGGAATTATAGTCTGTTTTATTTTTACCTACTCCTCTTTCTTTCAATGCTCAAGATAGACAAAGGGGTTTCAATATGCACAATAACTTTGAAAACTGCAAACAAATTCACAATTCAAAATGTGGTCAATTTTTTAATTAGATTGAATCACCTTGCAAGATAATTCTGCCTTTCAGCTCCAGAAGTATTATGAATTATATAGGAGAACCAAGACTAAATATTTTCACTCCATTTTTCCCTTCTTTCAGGAAAACCAAAACTACCCAATGACCAGCCACATGTTTATATTCTTGTAATCAGTTGCAAGCTAATTTTATTCATGATATCATATTTCCATTGAGTGACATGGAGGGTTAAGTCTGCTTGGTAATGTATTTAGATTTTCATTTTGTATAGAATTTAAATCAAGGGATGTGGAAATAAAGCGAAGAGGGCAATTCAGTTCTGGTAAAACGTGAGTCACTGATGAAAGCAACATCCTGTAAGCTCTAATGTAAACTCAGTCTTTGAAAAACAGCACACATGGTACTTGGAGATCCTCTGAGGAATGAAAGCTTTTCATGTGTGCTCTTCTTAAAACAAAATCTGTGTTCAAATTGTTTGTATGCCTGTGTACAAAGAGCGGTAATGCATCTCAAGAGTCTTTTTAGATTTTCTGTGTGTGTGTGTGTGTGTGTGTGTGTGTGTATAAGAGAGGGATACGTTGAAAAGGGGTGAGAGAAAAGTTGAAAGAGAACTCCTAAGAAAAGAGCCACTACACAGAGGCACCTAAATGATGGTATCCTTTAAGAAAAGATTTTGATAGACTTAAGTATTGTGCTTTGGACTTCCTATAGGAATAGAATGTTTTGTCATGCTTACTCGGCTACTGTGATTTTTTTTTTTTTAAATCAAAATAAAGTAGAGATAATGCAATGTGCTTAATTTCTAGCTCTTAACGTATGTATTTACTCATTATTAAAAATATTTACTGTGTACCTCTGATGTTTTAGTCACTATTCTGGATATTTGGAATGCAGCAAAGCATTTATTTTCCTAACTCTTATCAAAGTTTCTAAACTGAAAAAAGGCAATCTGATTTTGAACATAGAGTGATTTGAAAAATGAGCTTGACATCCCAATGTATTCTTTAAAGGTTTGTGCCATATTTCTTGGGTTTAGCATTTTATTATAATGAAATTTGATGACTTTCAAAAAGTATATAAGAGAAGGAAGTAAAAAAATTTGGCAGTTTTGAATATCAGTATTAGACTAAAGAACAGAGTTATAAGAAATAGTCATCAGAGATTATGTGCTTAAGAAATTCATATTGATAGGTTTATCAACACAGCAGAGAATGATCTTTACAAACCTTCATGTGAGGTTGTGTTGCTGGGAACATAACTTTTTATCTGCAAGAGAAAGTAATCTAAAAGGTTAGTTGTAGACTTAATATCTGCCATTGTAGAAAAATGGCTAATAGGTGTTATATAAAATAGTAAGAAAACCTCCTCATAAAGGGGATATATGCATTTCCAAAAGATTACCTGTGGCATAATTTGTGTTCATCAAATAGTTTCTCTTTGACTTACATCATACTTGACACATTCTATGAGAAAAATTTGTACCCAGATCAAATATAATCTCAGAGCAACTCTTTTCATGTCAAACTTTTGGTTAAGACAATGCAATTTAATACTCAGGGAAAACAAACAGTGAAACTGGAAATGCAAAACACACTGCTGATTACTTCTTTAGGTGAAGCTGCTAGGATGTGTGGGGAAGGAAAAGAGGGCACTAAGACTGCCTGCTTCCTGTGGTGAGTTATTAGCTGACTGCTTCCAACAGTGGAGCAGAAATGGATGTGGCCCTGGTGCAGGGGAGGAAAGTGAAAAGGCAAATTTATTGTCTTTTCTATAGGATTTTATTTCCCTTCCACTCTGGTGCTCTTTATAAGGCATTAAATAAGCTTCTTAACCCTTTACCATTTCTTTTCTTTGTGATCTGAAAATTTGGGAAGATATTTCTATTTTGTCTTGAAAAATCTTTTGAAATGTTTTACTTTCAAACGTTTATGGCCTTATACTTATAATACTGTCAATATAGCTTCCTAAAGACAAAGTTCTAGATTTCTCTGAAGAGTGATTGTATGTGTTTGGTTCACTACAGTGTGCATTTGCAGGGCTTAGAATAGTGCCCAGTGCATGGTAGGGGCTCAACAGATATTCGCTACTGAATAAATGAGTGAATGAATTAAGGAATGAGTAGTTGTTATATTTTGTTTGTGCCAAAGTCAAATAACATGGAAGGAAGGATAGAAATCATGGTATTGTTAAAATAAAATACTAGACAAGATATTGTTTATGGGAGTTTGAGTAGTTTACTACAAATGAACTGGGCAACATTCAAACCTCATGTGGAAAGGAGCTCTACCAAAGGGGTGGGACAGGGAAGCTTATTTTATTTTATTTTATTTTTTTAAAGATTTATTTATTTATTTAACCCCCCCTTGCTGCTTGTTTTTGCTGTGTCCATTCGCTGTGTGTCTTTTTCCGTGTCTGCTTATCTCCCCCTTGCTATGAGGTCCTGCTGCATCAGCCCACCGCGCCGCGCGGGCCGGCCTGCTCTCACAAGGAGGCCCCGGGAAGCGAACCCAGGGCCTAGGGAAGCTTATATAAAACAAATATGGATGCAAGCCAGGAAATGTTCTATTTCACTGGCATTAAGTTTCCATTTTACATAGACAAGGTCTTACAGAGTGGGGAGCAGATATACATTGGTGAGTATGTTAGGTCCACTCTGATAACCTCTTTCTCCTGGACAGAAACTGGTTTATCACCAGGTGTTGATTATTTGCAGTTCTGTAGGGTGTGCTCCATTGTTCCATTTTCTCAGAAAGCCCCTGCAGGTCAATTGTTTTGTCATCTGCAAAGTCCTTTCTGGGAAAGGGGTTCTTCCTTACAATGCCCAATGCAGGCAGCCATTTCATTTTATTTTTCTTATCAATATACAGCATACCACACAGAGTACAAAGTATGGGGTATAATTGCTCAGTACCAAGATGCTTAAATCACACAGGTCATGGTTTAAAAGCCAGCTGTGACATTTACTTGTCATGTGGCTCTGAATAAGTGAGTTGATTTCTCTAAATAGTTTTCTCTTTTGAAAAAGAAATAACACAACTACCAACTTCATAAATTGTACATAAAATAATGTCAGTCATACACTAAGTCATCAATATTTATTGTATATCAGAATCATATTTTGAATGATATAATATATTGACCCATACATCGAAAACAGAAAAAAAATGATAAAATGAAATTGGAAGAGACCATGCTGAAAGAAAAGGATTCAAATACTTTACATAGTACTTAACTGACAAAGCTAATTCTCATTTATATCCTTTATATCAGGGAAATTCTGTATTCTCACTTAAGGCATATTAATATATCTCCAGATTCAGTATATTAACTGAATGTGACTTTAAATGAGAATTGTTTAAATGTGCCAAGAGACATTACTTTAAGTGTGTTTAGTGACATAATTTGAATTTATATAAATGGTATAGTTTCATAAGTTCATTGTGATGCCAATGTATTGGTAGAATGCAAGGCCACAAGGGCAGGGATTTTTGTGTTTTGTTCACTGCTAGTTACTGCGTATCCAGAGTACTTTGTTAATATGGTAGATGTACAATAAATATGTGTTGACTAAAGGAATGAATGTGGTAGCATTAAATATATTTAGAGTGTCTGAAAAGAAATTTGAGACTGCTAGTATAAATCAACCTCATTGAATCCCATGACAAAGGAAACTTCTGTTCCCATATCTTTTGCTTGGGCAAATGGCACCATCAATTTATGTCTCGGTAAGAAATAGAGGAAACAATTGTTCTTTTCAGTGCCCTATTCCCTTGGCTGCCAATATAGCCAGACCTGTGGAAATGATGCCATGAGCTTACAGCTCCTTAGCATCAGACATAGTATGACATTCCTGAGCACCCACAGGACCATATCCACTTTGCTTATGCAAAGCTTCAGGGTTAGTTATTCATATAAAAGTCAGAAATCTTCATTTCCCCTCACAGGTGAGAAAGAGCTGCAAGAGAACCTAAGCTAACAAAGAATCTGAAGATTGTTTTATAAGGAACAACCTGGTTATTTAGCTTTGAGAAGAGTTTTGATAACCATAATAATAATCTCAAATATTGGAATTTTTCCAAAAGAAATATCAACTGGATAACTTTGCACTACTACAGATGGCAGAACTAAGATTACAGGTGAAATTATCAAGGTTAGTCAAAGACCTTTCTGGATGTGGAAATTTTCAAGGAGACGCTAGCTGCACTTATTTGCAAGTGTTGTGGAGTGGAAAGTGACGATGACATGAGTTTACTTTTAGTGAAAGGGATACAGTGTCTCTCTGTAGTACAGATTAATTTTAACTGAAATAAATATTATATATTAGTAGGGTTACACACACTTTCACACCATGCTCAAATACACAAAAAGGAGACAATAATTATATAATTAATGTAATATTCCTGAAAGGATACAATATGTAGGGTGGGAGTAAGGGAAAATGGAGCATGAGTGTCTCTTTAAATTTGCCAGTACATCTCTCTTGGCTTGGATAGTCTGTCTCCTTGTAAAAGTTCAGTTCCCACCCTCCTCCTCTCTCTCCAAAGAACACCAGATAGCACACAGGCTTACTCACCCCTTTTGCACTTGGGGAGAACAAAGGGCTCACGAGTTCCTGGTCTGGTGGCTCTGGGAATGGAGACCTCAGAGATGCAACTGGTTTCATATGGCATTTTCTTTCTTACACCACTCTGAAGATTGTGCACATTTGCCCCTATTTATGAAATCCCTGTAAATAGTGGTCTAACTATCCCAAAGCCTGGGACTTCCTCAGAAACTTTGTGTCCTGTTATAGAGTACATAAGAACTTCCACATCCCCTGAATATCCCCTATAGAACATAGACAGAAGCATTGCCTTTGGCTCATTTAGATTGCTGCCTCTGTGCCAAGAAAAAATTGTCTTTCTTCATGTTTAAAAGGTGTTTGTAGAGCTTTTCCTAGAGGTATGAATTCTAAGTGTTGTATGCCTGGAAAGAGTGCCTCTGAGAATCTCAAAACCCCACATCTTTATATGCATGCACATGGCAGCATCTTCTGGGTTCTGCTGACTTCCAGGTTCTGGCTGATTCCGTGACTTCCTTCCGTGTCCAATTTCCTTTGCTTATAGGACATCAGCCATATTGGATTAAGGCCCACCCTCATTTAGTTTGGGCTGACCTTAACTAATAACATCTTCCAAAGGCCTACTTACAAATGGGTTCACACCCACAGTTTGGGATAAAAACATGGCTTTAGGAGAGGGCACGATTCAATCCCCGATAGTCTCCCCATCCTTTCCCATCTCTTTAACCTTAGAATTCTCCCTAAGCTGGAGAACTATGAAGACATACACTTGGATCTCATCTCCTACAACTGATTCAACTTTCTCACCAACATCCAAGGCAGAAACACTATTCATGGTCTTATGTGAAAACCCTGTGATCCAGGCAGCTGGGACTGATTCTTGATAAGGTTAACAAAACCTGTGTTAAAACAATATCCCCAAAATATGGTTATGGTACGTATGAACTACATTAGAACCAAAGATTAGAAAAAGTATGATATTGAACACATTTAATTTCATAATCTGAATCATATGAAATATAGAACAGCCAAAAAATGAAGGACCATCTCACGTTCCCCCATACCTGTGAAAAACACCTTTGCATTTTGAAACCAACAGTGCCAAGGCATAGCAATATTCACATTAAAATAGTCACATTAAAAGGGCATGTTTTGTGAAAATATATGCCTCAATGTATAGAAAAGTAAAAACATATCTTTGATTTCTGACAGGCTTGATTTAAATGTGGTAAAATTCATATCAGATTTTAATAGATGTGAATCAGATTCAATGTAAGCAGAATTCATATAGAAGGCAAGCTGCTTAATTTATTTTGGAAGTCTCTTGTTTCACTTGGTAAAATATACAGATGAATACCAGTCACCAACCTGTGAAAAGAATAGTTCAAGGAATAGTACAAAGGACTTCAAAGGAGCAAGCTAATCCTCTTTGTTTTTGTTTATAGACTTAGAATGAAAATACATCCAAAGTAATAAGATAATTATGTCCTCACAATTTACCTTACAGCCTTAAGATGGTATCTTTAAACCTAAGCATTTTGCTTGTGGACTGTCTAATGCTTTGGTTGCCAGTTTTAAAGTAAATTTCCTTCAGATTTGATACTACACTTTGTGAACTGAATCAAAAAATAAACAGGGCAAAAAAAAAAAAAAAGGAAAATTAAAAAGAGAGACCTAATTTAAAAACTATTTGGAAATGATAAGCAAAGGTGTTTGTTTACTCTAGATTTAAATAGATGATGACAAAAAGCACACAATTGTCTTTCCAAAAAGCATGAGATAAAACAGGCTTGAGTTATAATTTCACTAGAAATGAAAGAGGTACAGAATATTTATAATTAACCACAGCTTCATTGAGCAGGTGGATACATACTGATTGGCATGTGAGCACACTGTGTATTTAAATTTTGCTTAACAATTTGTTGCTGCTTTAAGCCTGAGCTAGAACCAAATAATTTCTGATATTAGCTTTCCATTGTCACCAGCCATGATTGTAATAGAGTGAAAATTCACTTTGTATTGCATATTCTGGTAGATGAAATATTACCTCAAATTTAACAAAAGTTAAGACCTCATAGGATGTGTGGTCTATAGTTAATAAAATATTTTAGGTACTTCAGAGAGGGTGAAGGTAAGATTTATGGCCGGGGAGTTGATAGTTCAAGTGTATTGGGAAGTTGTACAACACTGAAAATATAGTTGTAAAGCCTTGATGAGGGAAGTGGATGTGGCTCAAGTGGTTGGGCTCCCGTTTACCATATGGGAGGCCCTGGGTTCGATTCCCAGGGCCTCCTGGTGAAGGCAAGCCGGCCCGCATGGCGCGGTGAGCTGATGGCCCACGCGGCATGGTGAGCTGGCACAGCAAGATGATGCAACAAAGGGAGACAAGCGGACACAGAAAAACGCACAGCAAATGGACACAGTGAGCACAAACAGCAAGGGGGGGATAAATAAAAATAAAAAATAAAAAACCTTGATGAAGGTGAAAAGAGTAACATGCTCAAAATAGCCAACATGATTGTCCCTTTTCACCAGTATTTATCTGGAGGAAGACCTGTAATGTTATTTTGTCCTGAATCTGCCCTGTTTAATGTGTATTTCAATGATTGATGAAGACAAAGAAAGCCTATATATGAAATTAAGGTATAACATGGAAATAGTTGAATAAACTTTGAATAGTAATCATTGTCCAACTTTTTACACTAGATTGGAATAAAACTATCAAAAAAGACTAGAGCTAAAATTAACAAAAATAAATATAGAATTTTGGCTTTCTGTTTCCTACAACATCATGTTCCAGGTAAGTAAAATGATCTTCCATTTCAGACATCTAAAAATACATTATTTTTAGAAAATATCTCCATAAATGCTTCCATGAGCTGGCAAAATCACCCAGGTCAAAATCAGATGGAACACAGAATCTGGCTTTCATTTTAAGGGCATTTGTCCAACCAGGTAAATTTGAGCATTGGTTTTTGTGGGTTTCCAATACTCAGGGGACAGGGGGGAAAGGGCCCAGGGCCTGCCCTTCCCACCATATGGTAAAGACTGACTAGTAACTCAACAATCTCATTTCTCCTTTCTAGACAGAAAGGAAGGCTACATATCCCAGCCTCTCTTGAATGAATTAGAAGTCATGAAAGCTGAGTTCTGGCATATGCCCCTTCCAGCCCAGGCCATGACATCTGGTAGCCACTTTCCACATTCTTTCTTACTGTGGTCATGTGTTGAACATAGCAGTGTTCCAATTTGGAATGAAACTGGATCACTGAATCGGTGCACCAAAAAGAGCCACCCAGATGGCTGTGATACTCCTTAATAAGTCCTTCTATTTTGAATGAATGAATGAGCAAATGTCTCAAAAACTACATTCCCTGGCAACTATCAATCCTTTTATGCAAAATTCTATTTCTTCAGTGTGGCTTTCTTTTTAAGGGACAAGTGTGTAGGAAAATAATCATTGAACAAATTAAAACTCAGGAGTACATGCTGACCAATATCCAGTTCCTATGAATCAACATTACTCATACCAGTTATTTAAATTTTAAAATGTTACCATACTGGGAAGCAGATGTGGCTCAATCGATAGGGCTCCCGTTTACCATATGGGAGGCCCTGGGTTCGATTCCCAGAGCCTCCTGGTGAAGGCAAGCCAGCCCGCGCGGCGCGGTGAGCTGACGCAGCAGGATGGCCCAACAAAGGGAGACAAGCAGACACAGAAAAACACACAGCAAATGGACACAGCAAGCACAAGCAGCAGGGGGGGGATAAATAAATAAATAAATAAATAAATAAATAAAATGGATAAAAGTAAATTAAATAAATAAATCTTAAAAAAAAAAAGTTACCATACTAGTTCACAAATATCTACAATCTCAAACCCTCCAGTATTCCCACACCCACTCCTGCCCCTTTCCAGAGAATTGAGATCTAGTGATTATTGCAAAACTGAGGCAGTAACACTTGATTTCAATACCATGACACTTTCAAGGAAGAAAACATCTCTAAAGTACCTGCCTGGAAAAATAAGGGATGTGGCTGATGGCTTTTGCTGAGTATCTAAGAATTTTGAGAGAAAACTCCTTGTCTTCTTCCTATTCCTGGCTCTTCTTAATGTTCTTTTCTGGATTCCTTTTCCTCTCTTGCCATCCTGCATGCTATTATTTCTTCTGGACTGAGTCTCTATCCTTCTAATTTCATTTTATAATTTTCTCGAAGAATTCTCGTCTACTTTACCTATTATCTTTTTTCAGATGATCCATATATTCATACTTTTATCTCAAAGCTTTCAAGAGTTCCAATACAGTATTTTGACAACCTATTGGCCATTTGGCCTGGATTTCTACAGGCTTCTAAAATTTCATTTTTCTCAATTTACCTGTGAATTCCTTTGTCTTAGTGATTGGTCTAATCGTCCATCTTTTAAGGTAAAATTGAAATCTTATATTTATGATCAACTCTTTTTCTCTCTCATTTCCTTTATTCAATTATTCACCAAATTCTCTTAATTCTACTTCCTAAATATCTCTTGAATAGGTTCCATTTCTTTATCCTCACTGCCACACAGGATGAGCCAGTCATTCTGTACTATATAAAATTCCTAAAACATGCTCTGTGTTTTCATGCCTCAGCATATTCTAGTTCTCTGTGAGAAATACCTTTATCAGCCCAATACCCTTTTCTATCTTGCAGATGGCTTCTACTTATCCTTTTATTCTCCATTCAACAGTCTTCAATGCATTTGTCCTGAATCCTGCTTTCCCCAGAAAGAGTTACCTGGAACTACATCTCTATTATTGTACTTACAACATTTTACTGTAATAAATGCTGGTTTAAGCCAAAATATCCCAAACTTTAAACCAGTTTATCAAGGAGACTTACCATAATGATAAATGAAACTGAACGATTTGCCAGCAATTCATTCAGGTCTTCAAATAGATTAGTAAGATGACATAGGAATTAGCCTGAAAAATGATAGCTGGGAAGATAATGCAAGCAGTGAAGATATGTGTACAAGACATGGAAAAGAGAGGGGCTAGAAAGTTCAAGAAATTTAAGTAGTTTCATGTGGCCAGAGCTTAGGAAACAATGGGAAAGGCAAGAAATAAGAGTGAAGAAAAACACAGAGGCTTCACTTGAAGATCTTTCTTTGAAAAATTAAAGATGCTGTACTTTTTGTCTGAAAGTGGTGAGGAATTATAAAGAGATTCTTTTTTTTAAAACAGGGAAGCTATATGAGACAATTTGCCTCTTAGAAATATTACTAAGGCAGCAAAGTGGTGGGATTAATTGGAGCACTGAAATAATAGGAGCAAATAGTAATCCAGATCAAACATGTGAGTGTCTACTAAAAAATAATCCATAATAGAAAGGGGGAAGAGTCAAAGGATTTTAGGAGATAGGAATGACAGATCATGGTGGTAGGCTTGGATGTGGAGGGTAAAGAAGAGGGAGGAATTTAGAATAAACCCATCAGCCTATCAGTGTGTGTTAAAGGAATGACTCCAGATGAGCTGATCCAGGAAGTACATATGAAATAAAAAGCCTATCACCAGTGTTCATTGAATAAAAGAAGATCAAGGATTAGCTTTGGATTGAGGTGAAAAATAGGGACTAAAGTGAATACAATCAAGCATAATTTAAAGCAGTCAGATGGTCAATATTGGGGATAGAATCACAGAGCACAAGCAAAAGAATCAGACTGTGTCATCTGTGCTCTGCTACATGCTCTTTTATTTCATTTTGCTCAGTCCCTTCTGTCAAAATGAAATTTTATCACCATATGAGTCCAGGTCCTGTGTACTTGGTAGCTGTACTTTCGGTAAATAGTAAAGCAAACTCGCAGCAAATAGGAAAGCAAGGCTTCAACCTTGAGCCTGTCTCCCAAATTCTTTGTTTATTTCTAAGACTGGCAAAATGAAAATATGGGGCTCCTTGTCCAAAGACAAGAAATATATGCGCTAAAGGTAGTAAAAGGTACCTTTTCCTTTCTTCCATAGTCTCTCTCTCTATTGCCATTTTTTAAAAATTTGCTATTTAATGTTGTTCTAAAGAAAGAAAAAAAGTTTAAAATATTATCATTTTTTATCATTCATCTTTATATTGTGCAGTGTGAGTTTTAAATGCAAGTATGAGCACATTTAACTGGTAGGTGGAATCACCAAAATTACACAATTCATATTTCATAGCTCAAAAAAACATTCATATTTTATTCTTATCAGAACAGTGGAAATGCTCCATAAAAGTAGCTCAGCTATTTTTAATTTACATCTTGATACATGCACATTCTCCCAACACTCTACCATCAGTTTATTGATAAGTAAGAATGAATGAAAGGAAGAAGTATTATGGTTGTCTTATCATCCCTTTTGTTTTTACATCATCATTTTCAGCATACATGGTTGCCTAATAGATGGAAGTAACATAAATAAGAAAAGATATAATAGGGCTCCTTAGTCATTTGTGTTTCTTAGAATGCCATTGATTTATTTCTGCATTTGAAGCAAGTTCTGGTTCAAATGGAAAATGTGGCCTTTCAGGGCTGTTATTGCCACTGTTTATTCAGTGGTGAGTGTAATGCACTTACCTTATGCTTTGAGTCTCGCTAAACTCCTATGCGTTACACGTGCACAGGAATTCTAAGCTCATGGGCATCACAAATGCCATATGATAATGGGAGAGTGAGAAATGATGGGTACACATAATACATCTATCTCCTTTGCTCATGTTTATGCTTCATTGTCCCATCAAACTTAACTTATAAACCCAAGTTCAAAGAAAAAAAAAATTGAAAATTGTTAAACACTGTCCAAGCAGTATACCAAGTGTGGAGCCCTTCGGAGTATGGGGCCATGTGCAACTGCACAGGTTTCATATCCTATATGTAACCTTTTATCACATGGTCTCATCCTACAATGCAATGCCTCAGTTTGGAGGATGTTAGGCTGTCCAATGTTTGCCATTTGGAAATGGCAATAATTATAAAGATACATCAAATCAATATGTGGAAAAACTGTAACCTATCTCATTTGTCTCTTCAGTTGCAAACTAATGTCATCATTGGCCATAAAGAAAACTAAGTGCTAACAATAAATGGAAAATAATCATCCTCTATTACACATCTCTCACATCCACCAAGCTTTTTCTTTAACATAGGATCAAGGGATGCCAGTTTGTTTTTGTTTTTTTCACCTTTGATTCACCTATTGTGTGTCCTGTTCCTTCTGTAGGCTTGTCTGCCACTGGAGAGAAAAATAATTTTTGTTATACTTCAATTCATTATGCAAGGGCTAGGGAGAGATTGAGAATAATGTATGTTTATATAGAGAGATGAAGGAGCCAATGCTCCTTCATGAGATGTTTTATCATTTTAGATTTATCCTTGATAAGTGCCATTTTATACATGGAAGTTTTTTGTTTTTTTTTTAAGTAGATGAAAGCTCGAACAATATCATTATCTAAATCTGCATTTGCCTCTGTCATTGTCACATAATAGTTTTTCATTTACTGGGAAGCTAAGAAAAGAGAAAGGAGAAAGCTGAAACTATTTATTAGGGTCAGATGCATATGTGGCTTCTATAAATCATTCAGAATTCTTACTCTAGTATCTTACCTTACAGAAAAGTTTACATTTCCATATCTAAGTCATACTTGCATTTTTTTTGTAATTCTGAAATTCTGCTCCCTTGTTAAATAAATTGTTTTTTAAAAACTATGTCTATGACTATTACCCTATACCCATTTAAGCAGCTCTGAAGTTATATTTGTCCCCCAACAATCCTTGGCAGAATGTAGGATGTGTTGTTTATTTTACAAAGTATAAAAATTACTTTTTCTATGTCTTAGTGTAGACATAAATTTTGTATAACCTGAAGGAAGAGGTTTACAGCAACAGATTTCCTAACCAATATATGCCTTTAAAAGTCTGTGTTCTGATGAGTTAAAAATAAGAATTGAATATGAGCAAGTTTTAAACTTATAATAAAACAGTAACAAATGAGATCTCAATACCTGTGTCTCAAATAATGTTATTAGATATTTTCCTTTTTATTTTTTAATAAGACATAAAGGCTTATCCTTTAATATTGCAATTCTTTATTTCATATTATATATTAATTCCTTTTTTGTAATTAATATAAATATGTACGGGTACAAACACACACACATACACACATATTTATACATTTTTAGTAGTGCCCCCCAAAAAACTTTATTATTAAACACAAGTGATCACACCAAACAAAAGTGAATTTCTTTCATTCTAAGACTTTTTATACATTATAATATTTCCTGAAATTGGAATATATCATATACATATGTATTTTTAGGTATTATTTTTCTTTAAAAGGCTTTTATTAAATTGATAATGTATTTTACAAGCAATGCTTTCTTAAAATTGAGGAATTATAATGATAGTGAAGACCTGAAGTGAGCTTACATGGGCCAGGCATTGTGTGTATTAAGTCCCTTTCAGAAATTTGATTTCCAGATATCATGAGGTTGAAATTATTTTTATCACAATTTTGATTACAGAGTGCCAAAGATAATAGTGCTATTAAGATGAGCTTAGACTTGAATCTAGACTGTTTCCAGATACTACACTGGAAAACCACCCTTCTGTTTTGGTTTAGTACAAAGATCGATTAGCCATTATTCTTTCCTGAAGGAATTGTACTATGTAATGACTTGGCAACAATATCTTAATGGGACCATCTGTTTGCACTTTTTTTTTTTAACCTCTCTAGTGGCTGAGTCCATGTCTTCATAAAATCATTCCTTATAAGCTGTGCTTCATTCCCTAGCAATTGCTTGGTGTCCACCTACATACACAGTAGAAAAGAATGAAATGGCTTGAGGAAATAGATGATTGCACTTGAACTGGTCAAATTACTAAAGAATCAATAAAGCTGCCTCTGTAAGATTATTGACTGGGAGGCTTATCTCAGCCAATAACTTCACTTCCAGCCAGTGTTTCAAGGAGTGCTGGATCCAGGACTATCTGCAGAACCTAAGTAGCACTAAGAGAAGCAACACATGATTACTCTGTTACTGTTGACTGAGTCATTTTTATTGTATTATAATTATGGTGCCCCTTCGTCATAGTTTTTCTGTCTCTTTCCTGTTTTTAGAAAGGAATTCGGTATGAACAAACTACCCTTCTTATGCACCTTAATTTATATTATTTATCTATTTTATAGCAGGTTGATATAGGCAAAAGAAAGATTATTAATATAGAAGAGACTTAACAGCTTTAAGACTTGGAGAAGACTGATTCAATTTTTTTTAAAATTCTAAGTACTTAAAAAAAGATAGATAAGAAATTTTCTACATATGCAGTTTTTGTTATTGTTGTTTTTTATGTTATCAGTGCACTACCTAGGGATTAAGTACTTAGCATGGACATCTTTTATTTGGCTTTGTCAACACAAATCAGTAGGTGCAGCTGATAAAATTGAATTTCAAACTACAAAGACAAGAAGATGCAGAGAAAATTAATAGGATAATTGTATGAAACAAAATAGAATTATTTTTATTATCTCAAAAATATTAGTGAATTATCTATAGCTGCTTTATTATTAAAAGTCAAAGAATTGGACTTTTGATAATCTCCTTCCCATAGAAGTCACATCTCAGTTTTATCCCAATCATTAGAATGTGTTTGAACTTCATTATTCAGTAAAGAATTGGAATAGATTAAATTTTCTGTAGTTAAGAGGATATGTAGATATTCTTTTAGCACGTATTGCCAAAGTAAAACACTGTCAAATAAAATACATATTCTAGTTCCACCTGGAAAAACAGTGTGGTTAATTTGTGAGTTGTAAAACAAAAGCCATATTATTATTACTAGGCTTGATAAGTGAGAAAATATAAATTGTGAAACATAGGTCATGATTAATACTACTAGGCTTATCATTTGGTACAATAATTATTATTAATGAATACTTAAGGCAAAATTAGGTTTGAAAAAGCCCAAGGGAAAAAAAACAAAGAGAAAGTACTTCAAGATGTCTTAAGTCTTTAAAAAAAGAAAACAACAACAGAAAAGAAAGCTTATTTACCTCAAGGAATAGATAAAGAAAATAGCTGAGAGTACTACAGTTTTGTGAATATTTCCTTTACTAGCCCAAATCCAATTTCTCTGAATGATGTCATGTTGGATAAAATTTTATTGTCAGTGAAATTAGAATTTTGTGACATCCAACTCCCTTTACCCCTGCTATTTGGCAAACTCCACCTCACTCCTCCTCCAAGAATCCACAGCCCTCATAAAGATTCCGGAGCAGCCCCTTAAGAGAGTCTCTTCTGTGTCTTAGATTAGGACATTTATTAATCCTTTTTAACAGAGTAAAATATGACTGGTTCATTCTGGATTCTGTAGGGATCTATCTGAGATAAAAATTATTTTTAATAAACTGTGTGTTCATATAAATGAGCACTAGTGAGGACTCGAGCAGTGATATCAGCATCACCTGGAAACTAGCCAAAAAATGCAGAATTTGGGGCCCCAACTCAACCTGCATTTTAACAAGATCTCTAGTGATTCCTAAACACATTAATGTTGGGCTACACCAAAATGGCAACCCTTGCTGAATGCCCAGAAGAAAATCCCCCACCTGTAAAAATCTCTCAATCTAAAGTATTCATATGGTGGCAGTTTCAGGCTCCATAGCAGGGCAGCCATCATCTAAAATATTTTGGGACAAGTAAAGCTAGTGGATATTTTGGGGACTGCATAGAGAATAGTCATCAGATTCTAAGAGGAACTTTGATAGAAATCCTTCCTTATTTGACTGGGAAAAGTTCACATGCCAATGCAAATTAGGAAGGGATTAAAAGAATGGAACAAGCTTTTTGCAATTAAAAAGAGAGTGAGCTAGAGCTTGCTAGCCACAGAGGAACTTTTTTTCTTTTTTTTTAAGCACTAAGAGCACTTTTAACCTCCTACATATCATACAATGTAGGTATGGCTTCGCCTTTAACTCCTGAGGTTAAAGGCAAAATCTAATTTTCTAACCCTTAATCATTTCTTTGAACATTTCTGAATTCTTTCACAAGCTGCCTCGTTACTGGAGTTTAGAACTGAACATAATTCACAACTTTCCTAGAGAGGGCTTTGGTCAATATTTGTCGTAATAGAAAGAATTTGAACTCCCAATATTCACATCCTTTTTATGCTTTATGTTTTATTATAACTGTGTCATAGCTGCACATGAGAATTTACATTTTTTAACATGCTTCCCAACTGAAAATGATTCATGTGGTCCTTGAGCACACTTGAGAAACTGTGAGTACTAATCATCCAGCATACTCAGGTTCACCCTTAAAATTTTAGGGATGAAAAATAAATACATAATTAAATAATAAAATTTTAGGGGTAAAAAAAATAAGAATAAAAAAGTTTGTGTAAACTTTTTTTTTATATGACTGCAAGTGATCAAATATGAAATGCATCACATTACCAAAGACATGTAATTTTAATTATTGTCATATATGTCAGGTTGCTTTGTTAACAAGCAAGCAATGTTTAGATGAATAATAAAATAAATACATAGATGAATTATATATTTATTTAACAAAATTTATTTTCTTGCCTTAATTTCCGGAAAATCACTTATGTGGCCAAACTTTCACATAATTTCACATAATTTGTGATCTATGGACAGTAATGCTCCAAAGGGTTAGACATTAAAAGCAGTTGTGTTTTACATGAATGCAATTTGAACATATTTTCATATAAATTTAAATTAAACTATGTATGAAATAAACTTAATTTTCATATATGTTTTAGAATTGTTCCTTTAATTTATTTTTAAAATTAAAATTATTTACTATTAAAATTATAAAAAGCAAAATACAAATTAAGATTAAATATCAACATCTAAAATTAAATTATTTGCATCAAGTTTTTTGAAATTTAAATACATTAATAAATATTTTATTAAAATAAAATTATTTGCAATTCTAGCATTCTGTGTGCTTACAGCTATCAAAGAATCAGAATTGTGACTCACATATGGCATATCTATACCTACATGTCTACAGATTTTAGAGTAATTTGGACTGTTTAATATTGCACAATGTTCTGCAGCTTCCTTGTGCAACTCTGGGAAACACTGAGTTAATGCATAAATACTTTGTATTGGAAATGAGAAAGAAAAGAGAAAATGGATGCTTGGCACTGCTAGCAAAAACCTATGGCATCTGTGCTATTGGAGCAGATTTGCCAAGTTAATTGATTTGTCTTTTCTCTTCCCAACACTCTTCAGTCATAGTCTAGGTAGTGCCAGTTGACAGTGATCTGCACGACCCACATACACCTTCATCACATTTAGACCCAATGTCTTTTGTTTTCAGTATATGGGAAAACAAAACAAAATAAAATATAGAGAGACATTTTGCAGGGCCCTGAAAAGTATTAGTCACCAGGTCAGATGTTTACAGTTTATGGTTTTGCCATGCTAGAACCAAATGCAGAATCAGTTACAGAGGCTCTGTAATAAATGTGTATGTGTGTGTGTGTGAGAGAGAGAGAGACAGACAGACAGAGACAGAGAGAGAGACAGACAGACAGAGACAGAGAGAGAGAGGGAGGGAGGGAGGGAAGGAGTGGAGAGAGAAGATAGGAGAGAAGGTAAGGTATTTGGGGCACTCTAAAGCACAGAGCTGGGCTAGGGACCTCTCTTACTCTGGTTTAAGGGCTATGCTGAACATGCTACAAGACTTTTTCGATATTGGATTTTTAAGTGTTAGATTTATTTTTCAACTCACATTTTATGATTTTTTTCATAACTTCTTAATTTTTCAAGACTGATTTGAATTCATCTTTTGGTCTGTTTGGTATGGTTAATACAATTCATTAGATAATATAATCAGTAGGGATCAAGGACATGAAATTTAAAGGTTCTGTATTATCAGTCTTTAGAATCTAAATGTTTAAAATATCTGTTAGAAGCATTTTAGATGATATAATGCAAATGATTTTTTTTTTAAAAAAACAATACACTCTGAAACTTGGTTGTCTGTCTCCAATTCCAGTTTGCCCTGTTTTATTTATAAAGCTACAATAACATCGTCCTCCTTTTTGCAAATATAGCAGGATATATTGTACCTGTGAATGTTGAAAAATATTTAGTCTTTACTATTTGATTTTCCTTCCTTACTTCAATGTTTCTGATTTATACCTATAGTTATTTCTAATTCCTTTAAAATCATTTTAAAAATCTGTTTTAGTGTTCATGTTTTAAGACATTTCTATTTTTTTTACCATGACAATACTTTAATCAACTCCTAATATAACTGAGAAGAATAAGCCTCCTAATATTTTTAGGGAAGTCTTATAATTTTAGTAAGTTTTTTGTGCAGTGAACCACTTGTGATTTTGCTCATGGTGACCATGTTAGGACCCTCATAATAGAAAACTATCCATTTCCAGTGAGAGATTCTTATTCTTTGTGAATTTTAAAAATTCCATGTCTAAATCCTCCAGAATGAAAGAAACTTTAGGCAGACTGATAAAGTAACAATCTTCTGAAAATTATAAAATAACCATTTTACCACAGATGAACATTGAGTATATAGTGTTTGATGACATTTATTTATTTATTTGTTTATTTATTTATATCTATTTGGGAGGTATTGATTACCTAAATCAACAAGAACTGGGAAGCAGATGTGGCTCAATCGATGGGGCTCCCGTTTACTATATGGGAGGCCCGGATTCGATTCCCGGGGCCTCCTGGTGAAGGCAAGCCAGCCTCCGTGGCGCGGTGAGCTGACGCAGCAAGACGACCCAACAAAGGGAAACAAGCAGACACAGAAAAACGCAAAAGCAAATGGACACAGCGAGCACAAGCAGCAAGGGGGGGATAAATAAATAAATAAAGTCTTTAAAAAAAAAACAACAAAAAACAAGAACTTAATTTCCTTTTTGTTAGTGACATATAAGTTTCTTTAAAATAGATAAATATGCCTGCTTAC
This sequence comes from Cabassous unicinctus, assembly GCA_029593785.1. NCBI lineage: Eukaryota > Metazoa > Chordata > Mammalia > Cingulata > Chlamyphoridae > Cabassous > Cabassous unicinctus. The sequence continues at coordinate 7,557 of JAQZBX010000432.1, read as the reverse complement.
AGAATATTAGTTTCTTCAGTTTTTTGAGATGTAAATGACAGGCATGTGTTAAAGAAATAGATACCTCTGTGCCCATGAGCTCTCTCTTTTTGTTTTCTTCATAGGAATGTGTGTGTTTGTGTAGTCTTTTTAACTCAATTTATGGTCTTTTAAAATATTGTCTGTAGACTTAAAAACCCATCATTTACCATTTTGCAACTGGACGAATGAATTTATTTTGTGGGTGCTTCATTAGCCATGTATCATTTTTGTCTGTTACGCACAAACTTTGCCTTTAAAGTTCCTTGAAATGTTCAAATGCACTGGCTGGAAAAGACTACATAGAAAAGAATGATGACTACTGATAATTAGGTTGAAACAAGAATTTGGAAGGAAATATGAGTTCCATCCCCACTAAGGTCAGATAAGAAAGCTGATGGACCATACAAGAGGCAATATGAAACAGCTCAAAACACAGTATTGAGTGCTGTGCAAAGATTTAACAGAGTCACGCTGGCCCACACAGAGATAAACCACTTATTGCATTCTCTAGAATACAAGAGTTTTAGCAACTCTTTTGAAGCCAGTGTTTTCTGTTTTATAAATTTACTTTAAAAATACATCTGGGAATATTCCTTTTTCTCATCAAAATATTCCATGGTTGAAAATATATACTCTTTAAACTTCTATGTGGTTAAAATAAATCTTAGAATTGACATTAAAATTTTCAATCAAGATATATTACCTAAATTTGTACAAAAGAATATATGTGAACTTCATAAGAGCATATAGTGTGTAGAACAAATTATTAAGAGTTTCATATTAAGATAACAAGATTATGAATGACTTTATTTTCCTCTTTTGCTTTTCTTTATTTTCAAAAAAATTAATTTTTAAGTGAAAAATCAATAGAAGATTTTTTTAAAAAGAAAAACAGAAGCAATTCAAAATAGGTATTTATGGGTTTATATTTTTGATAAGGATTGTCCATTAAATTTTCAGCCAAAAAAAGCAGTATAGTAAAAATGCCCTTTTAATTACCTAAAGAGGGATGTTTTGCTAACACATACAGGAATGAATGTTAGCTCAGGCAAATAAACTTGGGCAGAAAGGGCAGGCTATGATTAAATATCTGCATCATTTACAAATGTCCCTCAAACTTTTGAAGTATAAGCAGAATATACATAAGAGTTGTGAATTTGGGGTGAGCAGCAGGGAGACATGATATGCATGACATAGATTTATAGATTGAGGAAGATGATATGTTATAGAATTGGCTTCCACTATTACGGAATTGCCCCTTCTTTCCCCTCATCACACAGTCCTGCAATACCCTACTTACTTATCTGTCTTCCCCTATAGACTATAGCTTCCTCAGTCAGGAACTTGAGTTTGTTTATTGCACCTGCCATATATTAGGGCCTTAGTATAATCTGGCTGAATGAGTGATAAATGAGAGATTAAAAAGAAAACAAAGACAAACCAAAAAAAAAAACAAACAAAAAAAAAAAACACAGAAGAAAAAAAAAATCGCAAGCCCAGGACAAAGAAGGTATTTAGAAAAGAAAGTAAATGTTAAAAAATCAGATAAATGGGATAGCTCCACAGGAATTATAGAGAGGCAATGCAGTTTATAAGGGCATGACTTGTGGACTAAGGTAACTCTGGGTCTGATTTCACTCCTGATGAATGGAGAGCAAATCTAATAGGTTAAAGTGACTAACGATTGAAGCACTAGATTGGCAGCAGGAGAAAAGTCTCAACTTTATTACAAGAGAAATTAAACTCTGAATAATCCAAGTCTTATTCCTAGGAATATTTAAAACATGCATGCACACACAGCTGAGAGATTCATAAAATATGCAGTGTTTTAAAAAAAAAAAATAAGAGCAAAACTGGGACCTTTAAAAATTTATGCTTCTCTGATTTTTGTCCTTCCCAAATTAATCTAGAAAAAAGGTTAGAGAGAAGCAAAGATTTTATTATACTCTATGTTGACTATTAATAATGTCAAAAGGACTGTAGGGGAAAAAAGAAAATATTGGTTATCCTTGATCGAGGAATCTAGCTTTGGGGAGACAATGATAAAAAGCTGCTATTTTTTCCATTGACTTTTCATGTTTAGTTTTAGAAAAACTCTTAGAGAGAAAAGACTGAGAGTGACTTGTTTCTGTTGCAGAAGGATAAAGATGTATATGGCAATTGGAGTAAAAGTTAGCTTTGACTACTCTGCTTAAATTCACATGTGCCTCTGATATTAATGTGTTCAGGAAAATAACATATCTAGAAAGCAGGTGTAAATCCTTTTCTACAGAGGCAATGTAACAGTTGAGAGCATGGACACTGTTATTTTACATACCTATTTCACTTAGTTGGAAGACATTGGTCAAGTTCATTCAAACTAAGGTGTGTTTCCTCATCTGGGAGATGGAGACAAATATTTCTACACAGAATTGTTAAAAAAATTGTTGGGATGATTAAATGAGTTAAATCCTCTAAAGTTCTTAACATACTGTCTGATACATAGCAAATGCAAAGAAATATAAACTGTTTGGGCTTTGTCAATTTTTAATTAACTAGGAAGATAATGCAGATTTGCTTCAGCTGTTAATACTAGGGTTTGGGAATGAACAAACATAAGAGGTGAGCCTGGAAGGAAAAGCGTGAGGCATATCCAAGTAAGTTATTGTCTTCCCCTTTTCCCTGCCAAGACAAAAAAAGACAAACAGCATGGGAAGAAGCATTGAGCATAGCCAGTGAGAAGGTTTTTAAGTGGAAATATGATTGCTGAGTACTGAATGGATGAATCTAAGAGTAAGGGGAGAGGATACCCTTGCCATTTACCTCCTCCCACTTTTTTTCCTTCTTTTATAGCAGTGAATCTGGGGAGTGTAAATGACAAGGAGGGAACTGTTGATGGCAGAGAAACAGAGATGGGAAACTTGGCATGTCAAGTGGTATGTGGTTTCAAAAAGAGCTTGCCTAACCACGGAACTCCAGCGGAGAAGGCATGAAGCAGATTATTTTAGTTTTGTGCAAACCGCCCCATAAACTGGCTGTCTGCTATTTCCTATCAAAGCTAAGCCCTATTACAAGGATATCAGCCTGACATGAATGAACATTCAGCAATTACAAAGACTCCATTTAATTAAAAATAGCATGCAGATAGGCAGCACTTGTTAAAACTTGGAAGATTGATGGACTTCTCAAAATCACCTATTAGAATCACAAATAGGGAGTAGAACCTTAAATACTTAACATCATTAGAGGAATGTCCTTTGCATTTAATGATCAAATATTGCATTGAATATATACAATGTTTTAATACTAGGTGTGGAAGATACCAGCAAATTAAAGGTGTTTTTATCTTGAAGTGCTAAAACACATAGTATAGACAGTTAGAAAATAGGGCAATATGCAGTAAGATGCTAATTATAACTTTCTGGTAGAAGCAGTAAATGAAATGTAAGATTTATATAGACTGTAGTCTTCAAGGTTGTCCACATGAGAAAAATAGGACTAAAGCTATGATTTAAACATTAGCATAATTTAATAAACTGAAAAAAAAATGCTGTGGAGTGTAATTTGTTAGCTAAACATTTCAATATCCATCTAATGTGTTTCTTATGCTACAGAAGCTGGAAAGCTAAAAATCTTCATTTTTTGCCAAGAAGGAGGAAAGAGTTAAAGCAGCTGGCCTGCTATTCATTCAGTGTCTTTACTAGGGGGATGCACCTGGGGGAAAGAAAAGGTAGCAGGTGGCCTGAGTCTTTTGCCCTTGTCAACCGGACCTCTAGGTAAACAGACTAAGGATATTTGCTAGGAAGAAAAGACCTTATATCTGAAAGGTCCTCGGCATGTTGACCTGTTAAGGATTAACTCTAATAAATAAAATCAGGATTTGTTAAGGTATGGTGACCTAGAGAATGTCACATAAGCTATAGAACTGTCTTGGGTGTAAAATGAAGATGTTCTAGAACTCAAACACTCACTGCTACATGTGGAACCCCACAAGCCCTACTTAGAGAACTCATCAATTCTGGCCAGAGGTGACTGTCTGATGGAGGAAAGAAGGATCTGGGAACTGCCCTGCTGGACTGAAGCCTTTTCTTGCCTGTGTATCCTTAACATTATCAAAAGACTCAGGCCACCTGTCGTCTTTCTTTTCTCCCAGGTGCATCCCCCTACTACTAATGTGAACAAGGTGTATGTATATATATAGGGCAGAAGAAATAAAACATGGATGCATTTCATGACAGAGAGGAAGTGAAAATATGAGGGGGAAATAATACTAAGAAGGGAGCATAAAGTTTGCCTGAGTTCTAAGCTTTTTTTGAGACACAGCAAGCAATGAATGTCTTTCATTGTTTTAAAAGAAATTCTGTGGCTCTTTTAAGACATACTTGAATTGCTTTAGTGACAAAGATTCATACTCTAGAGGCACACCATTCCTTTTCAGGTGGTTCTAATTGTTAGAGTTATATTGATATAGATCTGTCCCCAAATGTATTCCACCCATCAGCCTACTCTTTAGTGCTGATTTTAATACTGACTTAAAATGTGTGAAGACAGCTATCAAATCCATTGAGGTCTAGTTTCTTGTTTTCTTAATTCTTCCAGTAGTTATTTTTAGCCTTGTTAATAGTCTCTTTTCCACCCTGAGTGCTTGTCTCTGAATGTGCTTCAGTTTGGGGAGGCTTCTCTTTTGAAATCATATCCAGGTTTTCTGCAAAGAGAGGTAAAAAATAATAATAATAACAAAAGAGAGATGGAGGACAAGCCTGTAGATTAAGCTGGATTTTAAAAACCCAACACACAGCCATGCATAGTACTCATTTGGATATTGATTCAAACAAATGAACATCAAAAATTATTTTTATTAGTTTTAAGTTATTTGAAAATTTGAGCATTCACTGAGTATTTGATAATATCAAGAAATTATTGCTAATTACTTTTAGGTATGATTTTGTTATTGATATTATGTTTGTAAAAGTCCTTATCTGAAAATTTATGGATGAAATGATACGTGTCAAATTGTGTCAGAGTAATTCAGGGTGGTAGTGGTGAGCAAAGAGTATGTAGATGAATCAGGATTATCCATGAGTACATAATTGTAGACCCTGAGTGATAGGTACACAGAGGTTTATTGTAATTTTCTGTCAAATTCTGTAAATATTTTGTATTTCCCATAATGAAAGCATCATTCAGAAGTTATAAATTAAACATTATTAGAAAAGGACAGTAGTCTTCAAATGATTCCATTGCTAGCTATATATCTCACTTCAAGGAATGAGCCCACAAATATGTTTGTATGTTTGTATGTGAGTAGTTAGCTACTCTGTCAAAAAAGTGAACAAATAGATAACAAAAATTGTATCACTACCAGCCAAATGCACTATTGTTTGTTGGTTTCAAACAAGTTGATTTATTTATTATACAAACAAATGACAAACTTTAAAAAAAATTAGTCTTAATAAATATAAGCTATTTTTCTTTGTTATTTCTTTGCTATTTACAAGTAAAGCAAATTCTACAGCTTAAACTGAGGATCTTACAAATAGAAAGACAGTGAGATGGATAGATTCATATACACGTGGATACATGCATACATATAGAGTAATAGATACATGATTAGGCCTTCTCATCTTTTTAAGAAATCAAATTTTATGAGAATGCTATTATAAATATCCTGGTCTGGTGTTATTTTTCAAATCAACTCTTTTTGCAATAAATTTCTTTTTAGAATAGTTTTAGGTTTAGAAAAAAATTGTGCAGAAAGTACAGAGTGGTCATATTACCCTCCACTGCCACACACACATAATTTCCTCTATTAACATCCTGTATTAGTACATTTATGACAATAATGAGCCAATACTGATACATCAATAGTAACTAAAGTCCACAATTTACATTAGGGTTCACTTTTCTTGTATGCAGTTCTATGAGCTTTGACAGATATGAGGCCTTTATCAGATATGTGTTTTTCAAATATTTTCTCCCAGATTGTGTTTTGTTTTTGCATTTTCTTTATAGAACCCTTCTCAGAGCAGAAGTTTTAAATTTTAGTGAAGTCCAAGTTTTCATTTTTTACTTTCATGGATTATGCTTTGGGAGCTATATCTCAGAACTTATTTCCAAACCCAAGGTCACCTAGATTTTTTTCTATGTTATCTCTATAAGTTCTGTAGTTTTGCAATTAATGTTTACATCAATGATTGATTTTTAGAGGATTTCTGTAAATGGTGTAAGGTCTGTGTCTATATTATTATTATTTTTTGCTTGTGGATGTCCATTTGTTCCATCATTATTTGTTAAAAGCAGTATCTTTCTCCATTGAAATGTCTTTGCTCCTTTGTCAAAGATTAGTTGACTATATTTGTATGGGTCTATTTCTTGTATCTCTAGTCCATTCCATTGATCTAGTTGTCAGTGCTTTTGCCAAAACCATACACTCTTCATCATTGTAGCTTTATAGTAAATCTTGAAATCAGTTAGTGTCAGTCCTACAACTTTGTTCTTCTTCAATATTTTTTTTGGCAGTCTTTTGCATTCCCATAAAACTTTAGAACCCCAATTTGTGGATATCAACAAAATAACTTGCTGGGATTTTGATTGGGATTGTGTTAAATCTATACATCAATTTGGTAAGAATTGGCATCTTAATAATACTGAATCTTCCTGTGCATGAACATGTAATATCTCTCTATTTATTTAGAGTTTCTTTCATGTGAGTTTTAGTTGTCTTCATATAGATCTTGTATATATTTTGTTAGGTTTATACCTATTTCCTTTTTGAGTGCTAGTGTGTATGATATTGTGTTTTTAATTTCAAATTCCAAATTTTCATTGCTGTTGTATAGGAATGCAATCAACTTTTGTTTATTAGCCATGTATCCTACAGTCTTGCTGTTATTAGTTCTAGTTTGTCGATTCTATGGGATTTTCCACATGGACCATCATATCCTCTGAGAACAAAGATAGTTTTATTTCTTCCCTTCCCAATCTGTATACCTTTTATTTCATTTTCTTGTCTTATTGATTTAGCTAGGACTTCCAGTAAAATATTCAAGAGGAGTGGTGGGAGGGGACATCTTTGTCTTGTTCCCAGTCTTAAGGGGGAAGAATCTAGTGATGTTGACTGTTGGGTTTTTTACGTAATCTTTATCAAGTTGAAGAAATTTCCCTGTTTTCTTAGTTTGCTGAGCATTTTTATGGTGAATAGGAGTTGAATTTTGTCAAATACTTTTTCTGCATCTGTGGATGTGATCATATGATTTTTTTTTCACTAGCCTGTTGATGTGGTAGATTACATTAATTGGTTTCTGAATGTTAACCACCCTTGCACATAGGTAATAAATCCCATTTGGTCATGATGTATAATTCTTTCTGTACATTGTTGGATTCAATTTGCTAATATTTTCTTGAGGATTTTTGTATCCATGTTCATGAGAGTTATTGGCCTATAATTTTCCTTTCTTGTCATGTCTTCATCTTGTTTTGTCATTGGCCTTATAAAATGAGTTAGCAAGTGTTCCATCTGCTTCAGTTTTCTGAAAGATATTGTAGAGAATTGGTATA